>JZKD02S1934075.1:75188-117132 GCA_000966675.3 Picea glauca
GGTTGTCGTACTCGCATGACACGAAGTTGATTCTAGTCTGCTACCTCTATAACCTACAGGTGCGTGCACACAACCCACAATCATGGGGAATGGGTAAATCAGGGTGAGAATCAAACTTGAGACCTCCTTTTTACATTTTCTTCCATTTACACGACACTTGGCAATTAGTCTACACCCCTACGGGCAGGTGGAAGGTAAGATTAATGACCAACCCATTTTTATTTTAATTGATTCAGGAGCTAGTCATAGTTATCTAGATCCTAAGATGGTGGAAAGGTTCCAATTTCTGAGAAGCAATCTTGGAAAACCTTGGTTGGTGCAATTAGCTACTTGAGAAAAAAAGGAAAATTAATGAGATGGTTAAGGCATGTAGAATGAAGATGAATGGACTACAAAGGATGATTTGAATATCATACCTTTGAGTCTGTATGATTTC
The DNA here is from genome assembly GCA_000966675.3 of Picea glauca. Classification (NCBI taxonomy): domain Eukaryota; kingdom Viridiplantae; phylum Streptophyta; class Pinopsida; order Pinales; family Pinaceae; genus Picea; species Picea glauca. The sequence continues at coordinate 75,625 of JZKD02S1934075.1, forward strand.
CTCATTGGTATGGATTGGTTGGATGGGAACCATGTTGTCCTAGAGTTTTACAATAAGGAATTTACTTTATTGGATGAGGAAGGGAACTTAAGAATAGTTCAAGGAATTCCAAGAGTTGTGACTATCAGAGAAATTCCAACCTTGCAACTGAAGAAAAACTACATGAAAAGATGTCAAGTATTTGCAGCACACATGGAAGAGGAACCTAAGTATAAAGTGTCAACTGTTGAATACTGCGCAATACTGAAAGAGTATGAGGATGTCTTTAAAGAGATACTAAGATTTACTCTGAAGAGAGATATTTATTTCTCTATAAATCTCATGCCGGGAGTAGCTCCTGTATCCAAGACTCCTGATAGGATGAGTACGCCAAATTTGAAGGAGTTGCAGAAGCTTCTTGAAGAGCTTCTAAACAAGGGGTATATATGCCCAAGTGTGTCGCCCTAGGGTTCCCTAGTATTTTTCATGAAGAAGAAGGATGGTACGCTGAGACTTTTTATCGACTTCAAGAAGTTGAACAATTTAAAAGTAAAGAACAAGTATCCATTTCCAAGGATAGATGACCTCTTTGATCAGTTGCGAGGTGCATTGATATTTTCTAAGATTGATCTTAGATCTGACTATCACCAAGTGAGAATAAAAGAGGAAAACATCAGTAAGATTGCCTTCAGAACAAGGTATGGCCATTACAAGTTTATAGTGGTTCCATTTGGGTTGTCAAATGCACCAGTTATTTTCATGGGTTTGATGAATGGATTTTTCAGAGGTTATTTAGATAAGTCTTTCATTTCATTTTTGCATGACATACTTGTTTACTCAAAGTTTAAAGAGGAGCATGAGAAACACTTGAAGATGGGTTTTTAGGTATTGAGGGAGCATCAAATTTATGCAAATTTGAGTAAGTGCTCATTTTATCAACAACAAATTAATTATTTCGGTCATATTATTTCTAAGGAAGGAACAGTTTTGGATCCAGAAAAGATAAAAGCCATTGAGGAATGGATGACACCAAGAAATTTCACAGAGGTAATGTCCTTTATAGGACTTGCAGGTTATTACAGAAGGTTCATTGAAGGATTCTCACAGATTTCACACCCAATTACATCCATGCAGAAGAAAGGTGTGTGATTTGATGGACTCTGGATTATGCATGGAGTTTTTAGCTCTTGAAGAACTTGTTAACAAGTGTGCCAATTTTGAGAATTTATGTTTCTAATGCAGACTTCGTTGTGTCCACGGATGCATGCAAGGAAGGGCTTGGTGGAGTCCTTAGTCAAAATGGGCATGTGGTATACTATGAATCAAGAAAGTTAACAGAGAATGAAAGGATATATGCTACTCATGAATTGGAATTGGCATCCATAGTGCATGCCTTGAAGATGTGGCAGCATTGTCTCATGGGTAAAATATTTGAGCCGAGGACATACCATAATGTTCTAAAGCATCTATTTGGATATCCAAGTTTGAATGCTAGGAAACGTAGGTGGTTAGATTTCCTCAGTGAGTATGACTTTGACATAAAACATATAAGAGCAAAAGAGAACAAGGTGGATGACACACACAGTAGGAGGGAACATGAGATGCATGCTACAACCATTACCATGTATAAATTGGATTTGTGCAACATAATTTTAGAAGTTGAAAAATCATATTTTCTCTATATGGACATAAAGGCAAATTTATAGCAAGGTATGTTGTAGCAGAAGTTTGAAGGTTATGAGCTAAGAGGGGATGGGATCCTCGTGTATAGACACAGAGTCTATGTGTCTAATGATCAAGAGTTGAAGAGTATAATAATCTCAAAGATGCATAAGGTTCCTTATGTTCGATATCTAGGTTACCAGAAGATAATCGACAGAGTCAAGAAGAAATACTTTTGGCCAAGTATGAAAAAGGAAGTTGTTTGTTTTATTGCTAGATGTATTGAATGTTAGAAGGTCAAGTATGAGCAAAGGCATCTAGTTGGTTTGCTACATACTTTTCCTATTCTTGAGTGGAAGTGGGAAGTTATGACCATGGACTTCATAACTAGGTTGTCTAGGACTGCTAAGAAACACAATTCTATTATGGTTGTGGTGGAAAAACTTACTAAAGCTACCCCTTTTATTCCAGTGAAGTCAACGCACAAGACAACCGGCGTTGTTGAGATCTACATGCGAGAAATTGCTAAGTTGCATGGTGCACCTAAGAAAATTGTATCTGACAAAGATTCCAATTTCACCTCGAACTTTTGGAAAGGTCTATTCAAAGGATTTGGAACAAATTTGAACTTTAGCAAAACATATCACCTTGAGTCAGATGGACAAACAAAGAGGGTAAATTGAGTGATTGAAGATATGTTCAAGATGTATGATTGAAGATACTACCTTCACTTGGTAGATTTTTCTTACAATAATGGGTATCAATCATCTTTAAGGATGAGCCCATTTGAAGCGCTTTATGGTAGAAAGTGCAACATGCGAGTGAGTTGGGACAACACAACATACCGCGTAGTATTTGGGCAAGAAATTATTTAAGAAATGGAGGAGTTGATCATAAATATCGGGAAGAGTTAAAGGTTGGGAAGATAAAGGCATAAACCATAGAGTTTAAAGTGGGTGATCATGTGTTCTTGAAAGTGAAAGCCAGACACAGTTCCCTAAAATTGGGAAAGTGATATAAGTTAGTAACGCGCTATTGCAGGCCATTTTAAATCCTTGAAAGTATTGGTCATGTTGCATATATGCTTACTTTTCCTCCATCCTTGTGCATTCATAATGTTTTCCATGTATAATTCTTAAGAAGTACATACTTTATGCTAATAATATTATTGATTGGAATGTGATTCAGGTGGATCCAAAAGACGATTTTTGAGTGCGACTAATTTTCATATTGGATCGAAAAATCAAACAGCTTTGGAATCGATCCATGGAGCTGGTACGGTCCTAAGGATGCAACCTGGGAGCATGAAGACATTATGCGGGTAGAGTATCGACATCTTTTCGAAGATTTTTGAAATTTCGTATGTACGTGTGTAAATGATGAACTGAGAACATTACATAAATAAGGAAGAGGGGAATGTAATGTACCTGATCTAAATCCTTTGAAATTGTACATATAGGCTGGTGAGCCGTTAGTACCAATTGTAAGTGTAAATGTACATATAGGTTGGTGATTCATTGGCACCTAGTTTTGGTGTTTTGTGCACCTGAGTAGCATGAAAATAATTGTTATCAAAGACAAGGTGCACACATTTTATGGTGTTGCGTGCACCTAGGTAAGTGCGTACAATTCACAGTGTTGCGCACACTTGGGTAAATGCATGGTAATGACCTGGGAGTACACATAGAGCTGAGTTATATATATGTATATATATGGTTGTATATGTATTGAGGTCGGAGAGCCTATGTGAGTATGAGGTTGGTGAGTCAGGATGTAGATAGGCCAGTGTGCCTATCTATGTAAATATAATCACAATTATTAATATAATATTATATCGTTGCACGTAGAAAGACTTAGGCAAAAAGAGATGGGGGGCTGACTCCACCAAAAAAGGATAAATGGGGTGGGACTTAAATCTTAGGGGAATATTTTATAATATTTCTGAGAAAAGTGTAATGTTGGATAATTATTTTATCCTAAGCTCCTAAGGGTAAGGAACTAGTCACCAATTGACTTATGCTACTTGTAAAGGTGACAAGTGTCAAGTATAAGGAATGAAATATATATTATTGGCCTTAGTGTATTATGAGGTATTCATATTATTCATGATTCAATTTATTGTGAGAAGAAGGGGGTCAGAATGTATGGAAAATCCAATTATTACCTTATCTGCACAGAGAAGCTTGTAAGGAGTTGCAGGGGTTATAATTGGAGCTACTAGAAGAGGCGGGTTGTCAGGCTTGTAACTAGTCTCTCTGGGTGAGAGATTTTGTTAAAGCAAGATTTTCCTCACCATTGCTATCTTGCACAGAGGGCCTTTTTCCATTTCCATATGCAGACTTATCAACCCCCTTTTTGATAAATCCAGAGCCAAAATTGTATATTTTTCCACATATATGATTCCTGACTGCTTTGCAATATTCGTATACGCTTGCTGCTCCACTACAACTCGTGTATATCGGGATTTGTGCCAGAAAATACAAAATGAGGTCGGGTTTCCATGTCATGACAAATGATCTCTGATATTTGGCCTTCCATATACTGGAAACATTCTGTCTCAGCCCTTCAGTTTCATTCTGGAGGCTATAAGAGCACAATTTTGAGCTATGTAAAAAGGGAGAGAAAGCATTCAACTTTGAGAGCAAAGTTACTTTGGAGAAATTAATTCATATTGAGTCTACATCCCTTTGTCCCTCAAGTCTGAACACAGTGTTCAACCCCCAATATCTTTCCTTATTGTCGAGAAGACCTCATTACCTCTTTTCTATGAGCTTGCCTTTGGTGGAGGATTGAAGTGGTGGAACTTGGTTTCTCGGTTTCGAACCGTGCCGACACGGAAGTCTGTAACGTTGATACTTCTGTTGATCAATTATTAATAGAAATACTCCTTTCCCGTCCTATCGATATCTTGCAAATATATGATTATTATCCATGGGCATGTTTGTAATGTTTATTAATGGATTGTGCTATCTGATGTGCTAACTAATTTTATATATTGTCACTATATACTTGCATCGCTTGTTTGTAGAGAACTTCTTGCAGGTGTAAAGATTTGGGTCAAAGTGCTTAATGGTGGAATGACATCAAACGATTGGATCGAGGTAGGATTCTTCCTCATATTGCGCATTAGTATATATAGCACATGTTGGAATTGAGTTGATTTCTGCAGTCATACCTGTTTGTTGTGGTTTACCCTTGGCCATAGAGAGTTTTTCCCTTGTAATAGAATTGGCAACTCCATTGGGGAAAGATCTTCCTTCTAAGGGTTGAAGTGTTTTTCCTTCTTACATTGCTCTTTTTCCTTTGTATTTCTTGTTGTATCAAAGTTGGACAGAGTCTGTTCACTCTTGGTCTGATTTTCATCCTTTTAACCTTGCCTAGCATTGTTTTAAAAGATATACGCCCTTTTTGCCCTGACAACTGCGTGTATACGTTTGTTGTCCCACTACAAGAAGCATATATACGCCCTTTTCTCTTGAACATGAGCATATACCACTTCCCCCTTGCTTGTTTGCTTGGTTTAGTGACTGTTGGGTAGGTTTTGAGGATCACTGAGCTTTCTTAGGTCTCTGTGGTACCTGTTGAGATTATCTGGGATGACATGAAACCTTTTTGGAGTTGAATTTTTGGGCGATATCTTTCTCTTTGTTTTCCATTTTTGATTTGTCCTTGGTAGTTGGGATGTCTACTTACCTGCCTGGTATTCTAATCGAGTGATTGATTTTATACACTGTAGAATTTATATATCAAGTCGCTTATCAGTCCATGCATTTTATTTTTAAATACATTGAAAATACAAAAAAAATAGGAATTTTGCATTGGTTGTTATTTTTTTCTTTGAACCTTTATCATTAGATTAGCACATTTAGCGAAATATTGCATTTTACTTCTGAGTTGCAGAGTTAAAATTGAAGATTGCACTGTTTTTATTTAGCATATCATTCACTGAAAAGTTAAAGTTAGGCTTTGCATTATATCTACTTTTATCTTCATGCAAAGTCATAACACCATGAGTTTCATTTCCATACCTCTTTGAGTAATCATAACCAATAAAATTTACGCTTTAAAATAAAATTGATTAGTCACGATTTTATTTTTTAGGGTGCACAAACTAGCCTAGTATTTAGTGCCTTGGAGTAGGATTTTGTGAGTAAACTTCTCCAAGGAAATTAAATCAACTTATGTGTCTAAGACAGGGAGTTGAGAAATCCATTGTATAATTGGTAATATTAGGAGGCTTCGCTCACACCGGAGTTAATCACAAGGTCCCGTGAAGTTAGTTGAAGGGATAACCCCTGGATACTCACCTAGCGTCAAAGATATTTCTGTGGATTTATTCATATTTGGGGATCTTGCTAGTGCCCATACCTTTGTGAGAGACGGTGCTTTCAAGGTTTTGGGCTTTGCTACCTTGCCCATACGGTGATTTGGACTTACGATTGCTCGCTTGTGCATCGGTTATACAAGGTTTTATTAGTTGCTTGACGTAGGTTTCTCATAGGTTACTTGCAGGGGTTATTCTGCTTGTATCCTAAGTCAGATAGGGGTCGGACAACACACAACCTTTATGGAGGATTACCTCTCCGGGGGGATCTGACCGACTGGTTGTTAAGCCTACGAGGGCCCTTATAACTGATCCTTTTACCTCCAAACTTTAGCAGGGAGTCTTAGGTCCCACTTGGATGAGGCATACCTTCTTTATTGAGGGAGACCACTCAGCCACATTAGCCCGTTTGCATGCATATTGGTCGTTTGAATTTTTGATATTCTCTTTGATTACTAGTTGGCCTTAGGATATATTTTTATTTTTTGAGAGTCATAAGTCATCATGGAGTTGGACAAGCTTCCTCGCAGGTCCCGTTGGTTGTTATAGTTACCACCATTTTTCGAGCTATTGCCTTCTAAAAGGCATAGAATTATCAGGAGTGGTACACACACATCCACGTTTCAGAATTGTGATCCCACAAGGATGAGTACTGATTCTAGTCTTCAGAACACTGGGAGTTCATCAACTCCCAATCCCACTATAGTTAATTTCACTCCTTCGACACCTGCAACCGCTACAGTTGCAGTGTCGGAGGCCTACACCAGTACTATGGCTCGACCAGTAGTCAATGCTTTGTCTCTTGCCTCTAACCCTTTTGGGGGTTTTGGCCACTCGCCGAGTTACAATGTTCAGACCATCCCCATGGATACTAGTCTGTTTTCTTATGGTATGCCAAGTTTCACTTCGTAGTCTTTGACTGCCATCCCAGCTGCTGGCCATAACGCTAGTCTTGGACTTGGGGGCACCACACCTCCTTAGACCCCCTTTTCGTTTGGTAGCTCTCATGTTCCCCAAGTGAATCCTAATGTAGGAGGTGTCCATTTCCCTAACCCCGGGTCTAATCCTTCCATGACTGGATGGAATAACCAAGCTGGCAGACAAGTTCCACCCTATATCCCTATCCCCTCGGTGCCAAATTCGACCAATACTTTTGACATAACGAATCCACTTCAAACCCCTGGATTCCCACCCATAGGAGGTTAGTCTTATGTCTTGGGCACCCCCCAACTTGGATCTAATCCAATTGGGGGAAGTTTTAGCAACCCTCAGTTTGGAGCTAATCTAACTGGGGGCAATTTTCATAACCCTTATCAGAACATTCCTGTTGGAATGATGCCCAATCCATCTTTCACGAATCTGCCCATAGGACGGTTTTTTAATTTCAGACAAGGTTTTGGTCCTTACCAGAACCCTGGATGGAACACAACTCCTAATACTCAGTCTTTTGCAAGAGGATGGGATCCAGTGTCGCAGCCCCGTATTCCCTTTCTGGCCACACTTAATCTGCCATATTTGTCTAAACTAATGAACGACCTAGTGAGTCATGATCCCACATGGACCCCTGTCCCTACCAATCTTCCATCAAACATTCCAAAGTTTGAAGGTAAGAATGGTGAGGACCCTGGTGATCACATCACTAATTTTCACCTCTAGTGCTCATCGAATTCTTTGAATCACGATTCTATTAGATTACGATTGTTTCAGTGCACTCTTATCAGGATTGTGTCACAATGGTATATTGAGCTACCCAGGGGAACATATGGGTCTTTTCAACAGTTAGTGCTAGCCTTTCTTAACCATTTTCAATTACCCGTTCATTACGATGATGGCCTTGAACTTTTGTCAACTTTACGCCAGGGTTTCGACACTCATATTTCAGACCATATCTAGGAATGGCATAGGTGAAGAAGGTTAGTTAAGACTCCCATACCCTCGGCCTTTCTTTTAGAATGGTTTTTAAAATCTTTCCACGCTCCTATTTCAAAGGACGTTGCTACTTCTGGGGTCTTCAGTGAGGAAGAGGCCATTTTTAGAGCCCAACAATTTGATTTGATCTATGCTTAGTCTGGGATGTTATACCACCTTTTTCCTGATGCACCACGGTTAACTCATGATCCTAGACAGGGTCCTAGGCCCCATGCCGATGGTATTGTGGGGTCCACCAATGTAAAGTCCGCAGACTCAACAACGAAGTCTGTTGGAGGAACAACTTCATCTAGATCCTCCAAACCCACCCAATCGGCGGATGTACATTCCGTGAAGTCGTCGAAAAACCCAAATGGTGACCAGCAACCAGATGGGAATAAATGGAAAGGTCGAAATAATCGTAGAGGTGGGAAGAATAAACCCAAGGAAAAGAATAATAATGGAAAATAGAACAATAATGCTGGAGAGGGCACGAAAGAAAAGCGTACGGTTAAGTTTCCTTGTAAACTTTGTATAGATGATCACCTTACACACTTATGCCCCAAACTTGCGGAAGTTGTGAGGCTTTTAAATATTTTGCCCGCTGTGCTAACGAATCCTTTTCCTCACAACCAACACTTAGCCTCGAGTTCTTTGAACACCGGAAATGCGTCTGGTGGGAGTCAAAACCCACCATCGTAAGATGGTGACTGTGTTTTTATCAATATGGTCGACGCAAAAATCGATATAGCCACTCGCTCTCGAGATTATGGCTCTTCAAAAGCTAGTACCAGCCTAGAAGATCCTCCACCCCCGGAGACGAACTTACAGATCGAGAAACTAGAGCCACCACCTCGCATTTCGAAAGGAGTATTCAAGCGCTCTACCCATAACCCTAATGCTAAAGCTGCCCAAAACTACTCTATTGTTGAGGATCTGGGCTAAACACCTTGCGCGATGTCTGCTTTGGAGGTACTCCAGACGTGTCCATCATAGAGGAATGCCTTACTCTCTGCCTTAGGAGCTCTAGACCTTAGTGGCTCAAAGATCATCAAGTTCGATGTCACAGACGTGAAGCCTCACTTACCCTACCATGTGGATTTCCAAATCCACATGGAGTATTCTAAATATACCATCAAATGAGCGGTCGTTGATGAAGACACTGCCATTTGCGTGATGTCCTTATCTTGTTGGAAAGCTATCGGTTCTCAAACCCTTTCAAAGTCGTTGACCATGTTGACCACATTCGACGGTCATTCCTTCCACCCTCATGGTATTCTCCCCGCCTTTCCGGTCCAATTAGGTGGGAAGATGGTAGAAGTGGAAGTAGAGGTAGTTGATGCACCTCTCGATTATAACCTATTACTAGGTCACAATTGGACTTATTCTATGGTCATCGTCGTATCATTCATTTTTCGCACGCTTTGTTTTCCTCATCAAGGGGAGATTGTGACGATCGACCAATTATCCTTTGCATACTCTAGTCCGAATGCATCTGTTGGACCGTCGATCCCTGTGATTGACAATTCTCAGCCGACAATTGAGAATATCGGTGTCAGAATGTATTCTCCCCTCATGGGTACTTTCAACTTCTCAGCACCAATTCACCACATTTACGCAATGTCTAGTACGCCCACTTCAGTAGAGAGTTCCATCCCTTTCCTCACTTCTTATTTCTGTGACCCTTGGACCCTACCTTCTCTGACTTCATTGATTAAAGGTCAGTCTCATGTTGGCATGGCTATGCCACTATCAACAACAAAGATTGCATATTAATATATCCTTGACTCTTCTGTCGATCCCGATCCTATTCCCTCGCAGACGGTCGAGGAGGATCCAGTTCTCAGGCCCATGTGGGCCACTTCGTTATCTTGTTCACATGATTTCTTAGATGAGACTTTTCCTTCGGACGAAGCCATCCTTGAAGCCATGAATGTTTCTGAGAGACCTTGGGACAATATGCATCATCAATCTTATTTTCTCCCAAGTCTTGAAAAAATTGAGCAAGGTGATTTTAGATCTACCCTGAGTGAGATAGTCAGTCACGTCGTAGTTCCACTTGATACACATGGCATTTACGCCAAAGGGAATATGGCAAGTATTTCTCCCACCATCCAGATCGATATCTCTCGTACCCCTGGCAAGATTGAAAACGTAAATATAGGTGCAGATTGTTCGCCAGAAGAGATTCTTATCTACACTAACCTCTTCAAAGAATTTCGAGATGTATTCGCTTGGTCATATGAAGAGATGCCAGGGATCAACCCCCATATTGTCGAACATGAGATTAGGACTTACCCAGATGCTAAACCCGTTCGACAATGTCTTAGAGCTATTAATCCTGGGAAGGCCCCTGCTATTAATGCAGAGGTAGAGAAGCTACTTAATGTTATCTTTATCTACCCAATTCCCTTGACCGAATGGGTATCCAACCCCGTTCTCGTGAATAAAAAGCAAGGAACCATCCGCGTGTGTATGGACTTTCGTGACCTGAACAAGGCCTGTCCTAAAGATAACTTCCCCACGCCTTTCATCGATCAGATTCTTGATGAGTGTGCGGGAAGTGAAATATTTTCTTTTATGGACGGATTTTCAGGCTATAACCAAATCCAGATCAAACCCAAAGACCAACATAAGATGACACTCATATGTCCTTGGGGCACATTTGCATACCGAAAAATTCCTTTCGGCCTGAAAAATGTTGGAGCAACCTTCCAATAAGCCATGACTTTCGCTTTTCATGATCTCAAACACATAGTCGAAGCTTACCTCAATGATCTTGCTGCTCACTCTTGCAAGAGAATGGATCATGCTACACACCTTCGACTAGTTTTTGAAAGATGTTTCTACTATAGAATTCGACTCAACCCTCATAAATGCATCTTTTCCGTTAGATCTGGCCGTCTCTTAGGATTCTTAGTCTCCGAGACAGGGATCATGGTAGATCCACTTAAGGTTGAGGCAATTCTTCAGTTGCCTTCCCCGCGCACGATTATACAGCTTCACGGTTTATTGTGAATTATTGTGAATTATGCCAATATCACTAAGGGTTTCATGTGCCTATTGAAGAAAGACACCCCGTTTATATGGGATGAGCAAGCCCAACAATCTTTTGATGCTTTAAAGAAAGCCTTGGTATCGACCCCTCTGCTGAAATCTCCTGATTACAATAGAGATTACTTATTGTATATCGTCATGTCTGAAGAGACCATTGGTATGGTTCTAGTTCAGGAGGATGATGAGCTCTGCGAGAATGCCATCTACTATCTCAGTTGAAATTTAGCTGGTCTTGAACGAAATTACTCACACGTTGAAAATCTAGCTTTGGTTTCCGTCCACGCAGTCCAACATTTACGACACTATATATTGCTTTGCAAAACTACTATGGTTGCCGATGTTAATCTATTTCAATATGTCCTCACTAGACGTATCATAGGCGGAAAATATAATAAATGGACTGTCATCCTACAATAATTTGATCTCGACTTTGCTTCGGCCAAGTCCAAGAAATCACTAGTTTTTGTAGAGTTAATATCCGATTTCCCACGATTAGATGAAGATGTTATTCATGTCGATTCATTCACGGATGAACACATTTTCCTTGTCTCGTCGCCCGACCCCTGGTATGGAGATATTGTTTTATATCTTCAAACCTTGAAGTTTGCTCAGCATCTCTTGCAATATGATCGACGACATGTTAGATACCAAGACAAAAAGTATACAATCATCGGAGACACTTTGTATCATTGAGGAATAGATAGCATCTTACATCGTTTCTTAAATCACAAAGAAGCCAAGTTAGTCCTTAATGATTGCCACAAAGGGGCTTGTGGTGGTCATCTATCCGGGCTTGCGACAACCCAAAAAATATTGCGAGCCAGTTACTTATGGCCCACCATCTTTAAAGATTTTATTGAAGTGGTTAAGAAGTGTCACCCCTGCCAGGTGTTCACTTGAAAAATGCGCTCACACCCAGCCCCTCTCCACCCAGTCATTACCGTCGGTCCCTTCACTAAGTGGGGAGTAGATTTCATTGATTTCAACCCAACTTTGGCTGGGGGGCATCAACACATTATCGTGGATGTCGAATACTTCACCAAGTGGGTCGAAGCCATGCCTACTGTGAAATTCGATGGGAAGACTACAATTTTTTTCGTCTTCAACCAAATTTTCGCCCGGTTCGGTATCCCGAGTGAGATTGTCACTGATCATGGTAGTCATTTTCAAAATGAAATGATGATAGAACTAGCATCTAAGATGGGGTTTAAACATGATCACTTGTCTCCTTATTACCCCCAGGAAAATAAGCAAGTAGAGGCCATCAATAAGTCTCTTAAGACCATTTTGAAAAAAACTGTCAGTTGGAGCAATTCCAACTGACACATAATGTTATATATCGCACTTTGGGCATACCGAACCTTGGTTAAGACTGCCACCGATTTTTCTCCTTTTCAGTTAGTACACAGTGTGGAGTCGATACTTCCCATTGAATGTGAAATCCCTTCTCTCAGGTTGGCAGTTGAGCTCCTACCTGGGACATCAGGTTTAGAGTGACGCCTTGTACACCTAGAGAGTCTTGATGAGCAGTGTCGAGATGCCTTTACAGGTATCGAGGAAAACACGAAACGTGTCAAGGTTGAGTATGATAAGTCTGTCTGTCCTCGGTTGTATGCTGAGGGTGACTTGGTCCTCTTGTATGACCAAGCCAAAGAACCGCTAGGGGCAGGCAAGTTTAAACCCATGTGGCATGGTCCTTATATCGTGCGACGTGTTCTAGAAAAAGGAGCCTACGAGTTGGAAGATTATGAAGGGAATAAATTGGTTGAGCCCAGAAATGGGCTCTACTTAAAAAATTATTATGCTTGAGCCCTGGGCTTGGGCGAAACCCTTTGTATACTAATGTAAATTTAGTGTATATACACCTTTTCCACTTTTTTGTCTTTGGCTTTCTTATCGAGTTTTCCCTTTTGTTGGCATATGTCAACGGAATCTTTGGTCTACGTAGGATTTGCAGATGGAGCCAGTCATCATACATGGAAATTAGCTTCCGCCGCTTGGGTGATTTACTCGTCCGAGGGTTTACTAGTGTCTTCAGGTGGCGTATGCCTGGGGCCATCCACGAATAATATGGCCGAATATAGCGTCGTTATAGAATTATTGCATCATGCTATCTCACATGGTATTCGCTGTATAGAGGTGCGCCTGGATTCTCAGTTAGTCATACATCAGTTAAACGGTTATTACCGTGTGCATGATCCGACGTTACTCCGTCGATTCCTACGGGTACGTATTTTAGAACGACAATTCGATTTTATTACATATTTTCACATTCCTAGAAGTTCTAATCATGTATCCGATGCCTACACTAATTATGTTTTGGATTGGCATTTGTCACATTAATAAAGCAAAGAAGACCATTAAATCAATGTACACATTGTAATATATAAGTACAGTCGAAGATCCCTTTGTTTATATTTCCAAAAAATATGGTGTTTTATATTACAAAATTGGGGCTAAACCCTAAAAAATACATATACAACCGATATACATGTCCTATGACATCTACGTCGGTGGTGCCGGATGAGTCTCATGATAGCAAACCACGATGTTGGTGAGATGCTAGAAGATTCGTACCCATGCATTAGGTACACCGACAACCTGCCTCTGCATGGCTTCAGGTAGATCCTCCACCTAAACCATAGGAATCCTCTGTGTCAGACGCGACAGGTTGCCCTGTATGTTCTGAAGGACTCTCTCCACCTCTCCTCCCACTGCCTCATCTTCCTGGTGCCTCCACCTATGTCGTAGGAATCCCTCTGGCCGTTACGGACCCACATCTTCAACCACACAAGTATCGAGTTAATATTTAAAAACACCATCCAAAAAAATATTTTTGTTCTTTTAAAATAAAAATACAAAAAATGAAATATATAAAAAACATTGTTTACCTATGGTGCCATAGGCGGCTCCTAGTGGAAGCGGTATATCAGGATCACCTCTGAAATCAATTCCCACATAGGGATAGTCGTTCAGAGCTATGATTTGTCTCCCCCACCAGAAGAAAAAATCATCATTGTAGGGTGTCACCACCCTACCTCCCCCCTGTCATCTCATGACCTCGACCCATCGCGCCATAGCTGGATCGCGTGGACCTCTAGGAATGATCTCCAATCTATGTCCCAGGCTTGGGATCTGCTCGAAAAAGAAGCTACAAAGGATAGAGGCAAACCCGAAGTTTCTCTTTGCCCCCTTCTTGCACTCTGTCAGCTGACCTTTAATGTTGGTCAACAATGAGGTACACTAATCATACACGGTAGGTCTCGCACACTCCAGTGCATAAAACATAAGCGGTCTCGATGCTTGATGAAATGAGGTCGACCCTATGATCCTGGTAAGCACGAGCACAATAATATTCAGGCTGAGGTTACCTATAGCCCAGATAGGGATTTGACTTCCCACCATGGGAGTCCTTGCAACACAGTGGGTATCGATGTATTCTTCGACCTTCATCCCACTTCCGGTCCCACGTGACTTAATGTCCATGACCTCTCCTTGGCGTGAAAGTCCTGTCAAGAAGTAGATGTCCTCTACTTCGATCCTTAATGGTTTCCCATCAAGGATAAATCTCTCGCTATCTGGATCCCAATATTCCACCAACATTTCCAATAACCTCACTTGGGCCGTCATTCTTTTGAGAGCCCAAAACTTGTATAGAACACATCTTTTCAATGCCTCTTGAGCCACCAAATCCCTTTCCACTACTGCATTTACCTCCTCATGCTCTTTCTCCCTCCACTCCAACACCATCCTGAAAAAACTAAATCAATTTTTGAGTTGAAAACTTATTTTTTGCCTTTTTGCGTACGTATACGTGGTTTATCCAAGAACAATCGTGGGTAGGGACTAATATACGCCCCCTGTAGTTCACATAGGGGCGTATATCTGGTCGTATACGCGACATATTAGTAGAAACTCGCGTATACCGAAAAACACAATTTGTGCCCTTAAAAACTAAACAAATGGAGCCCAATTCAAAATTGTAAACCATTGAATTTGAAGAGGATGGGATGAAGAGTTATCTGGACTAGACGGCTTGCGATTCCATTGCCTATTGCTCCCACGATCGTTGTTTGAATTCCGGAGGTATGTTAGTCCAAATTGCACTATTTTGGGTGAAAATGAAAATGACATAGTAAATTGTGATTTTATTACTATTTATAAAACATTTTTACCCATTTGATATAGTTTTATGCCATTATTTTGTCTAATGGACTAATTCAAAAGTGGTTTTAAGATAGTTTTTGTAGTTTCGACTCAATTTTCTTACAGATTTCAATTTCATGGTTGGTCGTTCATATCCTCAGGAAGGTATATTCATAACCTAGCATATAGGATAGGTATTCACTACATCGTGCAGTTTTTCATTATCCTCCAATTACCACTTTTTACGCCTTAGGTACGAACCCATTTATTGCAATGCATTAACTTCCCTCTGCTATCATAGCATCGTTAATAAATGGTAGAGACTTACCAAACATGGGTACCCTAGTTAGAACCTCTTTGTCATTTGGTGCCCATGCCGCGATTTTTCCTTAGGATCAGGAGTCCATTAGAATTCGATACATGAATTTACAATGAGCCTCATTTCTCATTCATGCACACGCGGCCTTATTACCCACGAATTCCCAAAAAACACGAGTCTTAGTTAAGCTCTTTTCTGACTCATTACTAAAAATTGAAACAATCATCGAGTGATTTGTTGCTTTCACACTTGTTAAAATTGGATTTGAAAGATCATGAGTCTTAGTTAAGCTCTTTTTCGACTCACTATAAAAAATGGAAAAGATCGATGAGTGAACTTGTGTTCTTCACACTCATAAATTGTATTTGAAAATACATCTATTTGGCACAATTTTACCCCTTTTTCACACCAAGTAGACTAAAAGATATAAAAAAGGACATTTTTTGGCGTTAAATTGTGATTGCATCTCATGCCCTTGCTTGCAGTGTTGAGCCTTTATCCGGTTCTCACTTTGTGTTATAAACCATGGCCCAAGCAGTTTGCATCCTCAACCAAGCAGAGCCTCAATTATATCCTTCGCAATTTGACACCCTATACCCTGGAGGGAACATCACCCCGAGTGTCCATCTCTCGCATGAATTTCATTGCATTGAGCATAGGTACGTTCCACTGCTGGAACTAGTTTTTCTTACTTGCGACACTCGTTCCCTCCTCTGTATCATAGCATTCAATTGTTATGAAAAAACAAAAAACGACGGACAGGAAGGGAGTACTATATTTTAATTGGTAGCAGTTGTGTCTCCTTTGAACATAGCACAAAGTTATTGATTCCTTGCGTCATCATAATTTTGGGTTTAGCATGGCCTTAGGAAGCTAATCTCGTTACATAATTTTCTCTACCGACTGGTTAATCTTCCAGCCACTATAGAGAAAATTATGGATGCCTCCTGGATCTAATTGTCAAATCATTAAGTCTATGCTGCCAGAGTCCATCGCACATCTCATGCTCTTGTTCAAAGGAAGACTATCAACCTGTGTCGGCCACTCCTCAGAAATCTTGATTTCGCATGTCAGTCATACCCTTAGTTTGTCTCAGAATCACATGATACTTCGGTCTTATGATGCACCCTAGCCATACTTTCATCATTGGTAGGTCACCTTGAACTCATCAATCAACATTTCATCATGGGTTGTTGACTGGGTGGTTTCCCTTGTGTTCGACGGCAAGACATCTATTCACACTTTGGGATTCGTTCAGTGTCATGGATGCCATTAGCCTTATTGGTGGTTTCCTTGCCTTTGTCAGCAGTTTTCATCACTGGCTGCTAGTCAGAGGGTATTTTTCGTGTACCACTTGCATTTGGCACATGCGAAAGATGCACAGGGTCGTTGGTTCGTGAACATGTTCTTCGTCTGATCTACACCAAATCATGAAGCTCCTGCTTTGTTCCTTGTGCTGACTAATGAGAGATTCCTTAATGCTCTCCCTTCAGCGAGTCTCTTTCCATCGACTTCGGCTCATGTATTTTGGATACGAGACTTATAGTTTTATGAGTACCTTGAGGTTTGCAGTCATTAGTGGTAGGCTCTCTCACCATTGATAGATGGGAATACATTAATTTCTCCTGATCAATGGATCTCTCAAATGTTGAACACTAGCTCCTTTATTCACATTTGTAGAGATGTACTTGGTGCCTTGATACCTACTTTCATCATTGGTAGGTTGTCTCGTGTTTGTTAATGGTATACCTCAATGACCGGTAATAAAACAACGTCTCATCGTGTTCGACCTCAACTCATTTATTCACATGATGTAGACTTGAACCATTGGCGGATTGTATTGAATACTTGAAGACATCACTTTGTAGACACATCTTTCCTGAGTTGTTGCTTCCATTTCATCGGACCAATACCTATTTGACTTCAACAATCATGGGAGATTAGATTGTACTCCATGGTATACAGATATCTTTGAATTGATTTTGAGATTGGTTTCACTGGGCCTTGTTCATGACTATGATAACTATTGGCATGTAACCACATTTATATTTGCCTACTCATGGCCATGAACACTTGTTGGTATATTTTCCACATGGATTTGCATTGTATTTTTGGCAGCCATGTATGCAAAGTCAGTACATAATGTAATGAGCAATTGAGTTCGTCTAGCTGGTTCCCTACCACTCCACTTCTGGGTTATTTATAATGTATTTCGACCATCGCGGATACTCCTCTAATCTCACACATTAGGGGGCATCTGTTATAGAAAGATTTTCCTCACCATTGCTATCTTGCACAGAGGGTCTTTTTCCATTTCCCTATGCAGACTTATCAACCCCCTTTTTGATAAATCTAGAGCCAAAATTATATATTTTTCCACATATACGCTTCTTGACTGCTTTGCAAGATGCATATAGGCTTGTTGCTCCACTACAACTCTCATATATTGGAATTTGTGCCAGAAAATACAAAATGAGGTCGGGTTTCCATGTCACGATAAATGATCTCTGATCTTTGGCCTTCCATATACTAGAAACATTCCGACTCAGCCCTTCAGTTTCATTATGGAGGCTATCAGAGCACAATTTCAAGCTATGGAAAAAGGGAGAGAAAGCATTCAACTTTGAGAGAAAAGTTACTCTGGAGAAATTACTTCATATTGAGTTTGTATCCCTTTATCCCTCAAGTCTGAACACAGTGTTAAGCCCCCAAGCTCTTTCCTTATTGTCGAGAGGACCTCATTACCTCTTTGCTATGAGCTTGCCTTTGGTGGAGGATTGAAGTGGTGGAGACCCAGTTGGAAGAAACTTGGTTTCTCGGTTTCGAACTGTGCCGACACGGAAGTCTGTAACGTTGATACTTTTGTTGATCAATTATTAATAGAAATACTCCTTTCCCGTCCTATCGATATCTTGCAAATATATGATTATTATCCATGGGCATGTTTGTAATTTTTATTAATGGATTGTGCTATTTGATGTGCTAACTCATTTTATATACTATCACTATATTCTTGCATCACTTGTTTGTAGAGAACTTCTTGCAGGTGTAAGTATTTGGGTCAAAGTGCTCAACGGTGGAATGACATCAAATGATTGGATCGAGGTAGGCTTCTTCCTCGTATTGCACATTAGTCTATATAACACATGTTGGAATTGAGTTGATTTCTGCAGTCATACCTATCTGTTGTAGTTTTCCATTGGCCATAGAGAGTTTTTCCCTTGTAACAGATTTGTTGTTGAAGAAACGGGTTGTCAGGACCATGAGCATACTCTCTAGGTGATATTTATGCTAGGAATTGTTCCCTGGTGCACTGGGCATTAGTCGTAAGGCTCAAATACTTCATGTCAGACCTATTTTTGATAACACTGGAAGGGAAGTGGGGAATCCGA
The DNA here is from genome assembly GCA_000966675.3 of Picea glauca. Lineage (NCBI taxonomy): Eukaryota > Viridiplantae > Streptophyta > Pinopsida > Pinales > Pinaceae > Picea > Picea glauca. Next base: position 94,412 of record JZKD02S1934075.1, read on the forward strand.
AGGACTATTGAGCAGAGAAGGGGCACACTTCCTTGGGTGTAAAATGTGTGTGGGGAATAAGGGATTGTAGGCTAGTTGTAGTAGTGGACACCTTGGAATGATAAATTGTGTTGAGAATAAGACCTTAGCTTGTCTCTAGGAACCCTTTTTACTTGGTGGAGTTAAGCCCCAGCTCAAGGGTGACTTGTTGCTGAAATATTATGAGAAACAAAGTCTATGGCTAGGAGGAACGTTTGAGTTCTATGCGCATTTGGTGAATTCCATAAAACATAAGTGTTCTTTATGTGTTTTCTTGTTTATTGTGTGCTTATTTATCTATGTTTGACATGGGTTAATTCTTGTATGTTGTCGCATATAAGTAATTGTTGTTATTTTGTTTAATGTTGCTTGCACATGTAAGTGTGGTGTTGAAGTCATTATTGTAGTTGTGCATGGGTATATCAATTGATGATACTCTTGTCTGTTAAGTTAACCTTGTGATTTTTTTATGAGTCTTCAAGAAGAGGATTGAATGGCCGAGTGTGCAGGAAATTAGCTTGTGTGCACAGGAGGCTAGAACTTATGTCTATGTGCAGGAAATTAGATCTCATGAAGGAGGAAATCAGAATTGGCGTGTGACACAAGGGTGGTTGTGTGCACTATTTTGTTGTGTGATCAATATGTTGATGCATGCAGTTGTTTTAGTTACCTCCACTACTTAAAGTTGTGTTAAAAGGAGAAAGTTAGTGTGGCACAACTCAGTTCGAAGTTGAGCACACTACTCCAAGTGATATTGCATACTGGATTTTGGAACAACATTGCTCAATAGTATGTTGGGGATGTTACATTATGGTATTAGAGAAATATCAAAGTGTTCTATAATAGCATACTTTCAGAGAAGTGTGTGACGTGGCCCAACTAGGGGAGGCTGGGGACATTACATCATATTCTCACCATTGCCTAAAGGAAGTTGACAGAGATGGTTTATATGGAACAAAAATTTCATCCTGGAAATGAAAATTTTAAACTCGTTTACCTATGACCAATTATCTCTAATATGTAGTAATGAATCCAAGATCATTGCCATACATTTGGGGCTACTCTCAAGTCGTATATCCTTAAGAGTTGAGGACTATGGTCAATTCCACAACTAGATCTTGGTTGAAGTAGTTCACAGCTTGACTGATGATTTTATTCTCCTTGATTTTCAAGTTGAACTCTTGAAGACATGTGATCTAGGAGGATCCATAACGCTCACAGAAGGTCCGTGAGGATCCAAAACAGTCATAGAGGTCTCGAAGGACCCAGTAAAGATCAAAATTTAACCATCTTAAATGCTCTTGAAAAGGAATTCATTTTGTAGAGATCGACGACTTCTTTCCAATGATGCAAAAATCACCTCAAACGAAGTTTATATGCAAAATTTATGGTCAGTCAAAGTTCATGTCAAACCATGCAAAATTCAAAGGGTGACATGTGTCACCACTGGAAAAGTGACACATTGCATGACCGTACATCCATACGGTGCTGACATGGAAACACCATGAAGAAACACATGGAACACCGTACGCCTGACTCAGAAAGTGACATGGCATCCGTACCTACAACTGGGCGACTATGGATGGGGTTGTTTAAAATTTTGGTTGGGAGTTTGGAGGATCGAACCCAGGTCTCCCGCCTAACACCTAACAACCTTACCATTGTACCATGTGCTTGCCACTTAACCATATGGGGAACAAATTTTATTTAAATTCATTGTAAAGTAATAACAGTCAGAAAAATAGTTGAGGGTTAAGCCATCGACCCCTCGTATATGTGGTATCCAATGAAATTGTAGGTCAAAGCGCAGGGGTGCTAAACAACACCAACGAACTATATGATAACCCTTTTAATATATGGTTTGAACCTTGCAAAAAAAACACTGTAACATATGGAAAGGTCGATGGGGTTTGACCCAATGACTTTCCATGCAATATGCTAACTCCCTCACCGTTACGCCAAGGGTGCCACATGTTATGAGATTCTGCCAACAAACATGTAATGTTTTCCTTTGGTTTTAGATGATGATTAAGGGTCCGTACCCTATTTAACCATGATGTAGACTCACATCCCAAGGTCATACACACTACATGAGATATAAATAGATTCAAAGATGGCACAAATCCTGAGGAGGAGGTACAATACATAGTGTCTCAAAGTGTGTGTCAAGAGAAGCTAAGTTTATGTTGCATAGATTTGTGTGCCATGAGGTACTTTGTCCAAACATAAGCATGTTTATACTCATTTTTCTCGTTTTCTCGAGAGGAGTATGATGGTGATGTTATTTTTGTGTTAATATGTTGTTTATGAAAGTATTATTCCATATTTCCATTAATGAGAGTCATAGTGCATTGTTTGGCATGTAAAGAGGGTAAAATTGAGCCCATTCAGAGTATGGTCAACTTTATACTCATTTTTCTCATAATTTTGCAAGGAATTCAATGGTAAACTCTATATATGAGTTTGAGCAGTGGATTTGTAGAGTGACTTCAAATTTGGCCTTGTAAGTCCATTTTGTATTGTAATTTGACATTTTGATATTATGAAAAGGAGTTATTGACGCTTGAATCCGTTAGGACCAAAACATAAACCTCACGAGGATACAAATCCCCCTGCGTTTTTATAGAGGTGATACTCCACTTTTAGATTTTCTTGGGGCTCTAAATATTTAGAATATGGGACTTTGAAGAAGTCCATCATGGTAATCAAATAAATATAAAAATAACAAGAAAAAAAATGTTTTGTTTTTCTTTTAAAGAAGGTTCTTGAGAAATGATCAGGAACCACACACTTCATACATTTAAAAATGATAGACAAAATTTCCTCACATCCATCATAGTTAAACTAAATATTTCTGATCACATAAAATAAAAAGAAGATGGTACGCATGCATAAGAGAAATTTAATAGAGTGGACACCTGGGAAACTCAAATAAAGATAATGATAGATCAACCTCAAATACTTTATACTCAAAACTTAGAGTTACAAAACACAGTCAAAACTGATCTTGAAATAGCTCTCTTGAAATTTTAGAAAGAATATATGGTCTGTTACAAAGCCTTTGAAATTTAAAATCTGTTTGTCCTTAGGAGTGGGATTGGGGCTCCCACGAACCATAAAGAAAATATAAAGAAGAAATAAGATTGTAGAAGGAGGATGGTGGACGATAGTAGAACATCAAGACCTGGAAAGAAGATAAGGAGAAGTTATCAGATTTCGGTTAAACCTTTCTAGTGAAAGAATCAGAGTAACTGGACGGAAGAACTGATAAATAAAGAAAGATGTGATCAACACAAACTTACTATGATGGTCTCTCGTGTCTTCACTTTCTTGTTGTTGTCCTTTTATTGTCTTCATTAACAGTTACATGAACCATATCAACTATTTCTTGCCCCTCGTTGGTCAATTTGTCGATTTCTTTTTTGAACCATTCTTCAATATAATTTTTCATTGGTGAAACGTTTATCTCATGCCGTATTTTAATGTTAAATAACTCTCCTTCCAAGTCTCTTAAATCAAGGGAAATACCATGTACTTCTTCCTCAATATCTTGATTCTTCATGGAGTAGTCCACTAGCCAATTGTCTATGTCGTCTTCATTATATTCAAGTATACCATAAAACTTTTCAACCGATAACCCTTTAAAAATCTCAACTTGTTTGTCAAATTGTTGCTTTGTTAGGAACATTGAGTTGATAATTAATTTAGGGTCTTGTACTTCATTAGTACCTCCTTCTAGGTCTATCTCTGTGATCCTCTTGAACATTTCTTCCATTTTTAGTATGGCTTTGCTGCATGCTTGAACAATATTATTCAAATTTTTTATATTTTCCTTCCAGCAAGCATCCAACTGCTTTATTTGACTTAGGGAGGGCACATCCTCCTCTCTTATTCTTAGTTTCATCATGTTGGATACTTTGGTTCCAAAGGGTAATACAATATCAATGTAAAAAACTTCTTCATTCTTTAGATCAGCTTACAAATATTTGTGGAAGGCATGTGCTCTCGAGCCAAAAGAAACAATGTTTTTCAAAACCTCCCATGCCTCTGTGATCAACGCCATTTTCTTCTTAATATTTATTTCTACATAAATCCTGGCTGATGTGAGTAGGATTGAGGATCCTTTCAATTTAAAAGTGGGTGTGGTAGGTTTGACTATAAACAAAGGACTGGAAAGAAGTGGAAGAGGCATTAAGGTGTCTTCCATCTCCTTGATCCTTTATTTCAATTTAGTGTTTTCTTCCTCCAAACCACAAATGGAATCATCAAGAGAATCCCTGGTTTATTTATGAATTTTAGAGATTTGTGATGGCCGCATATCTTTTAGGTCAACCTATGAACGAGATTTTCCTTTCTTATTTTTCAGATCACCTTTTTCTATAATCAATTTCTTGGATTCCTTGTAAAAAACAATGCTTTGGAAAACAAATGACTCTTCTTCACAGAAGATCTCATTCTCAACGATCTCTAATGATGAATTTTGATGGGCCATGTTTCCTAACTGATCAATTGTGGGAAACATTTTCTCAATATCCTCCTTGATCTCCATGTATTGAAGAGAGAATCTATTGATGCCATTTCCTATGAGATGGTCTTCTTCCTCTTCTTTCTTAGAGGGAGCTTGTGTGAGCTCTCGATTTTTCCGCGGGGCGGGGAGATTCTTCTCTCCTCCACCGATTGAACTACTGTTGGTAATTTTCCTATTTGGGTGGGTTGTTGGAGCATTTCTACGAGAAGTGGTAGTTTTAGGAGTAACAACTGGAAATTGGGCACCCTTTTCACTGGGACCCTTTCCCTTTTTGTTGTAGAACTCGTTAGTAATAAGTACTATTTCCAAGTCACCAACATTGTGTGTAGGAGCACCTAGGTTGTTGTCTTCTTCTTCACTAAAAATAGTATGAATGAATGAGTTTCTGAATCCTACTAACAACATATATTCCACAAATATTTTATTACGGTCAAACCCCTTTATCTTTTCAACATATTTCAAATTTACATTGTTGAAGTGATTCACAAACTCATCAAATTTTTTTATATTCCTGAATATGAAGTCTCCAATTTTCCATGGTAAGGGGATGAATTGCTTTTTCTGTTTTTCGTGGATAAAATGTAGCCAAAAATTGTATTTCCTTGCCACTTCTGTAATAAACAATTTATCATATACATGGTATGGCAGAAAAGAGGGATTTTCCTTGGAACAAAAGATCCCGATGACACTGTGATTTTCCATCTGTTCTATCATTCCCTTTTTCTCCAATAATTTATTAGCCTTTTCATATATCCTGGGGGTATTTATACCAAACAATAGTCCTTTGAAAACTGAAACAAAATCATTGTAAACTTCATAAAAATGCAGAGAAGTCTTGTGTCTCCACAATGCTTGATACCAGAAGGTTATCGGATCAATTTCACAGTTCGCCCTCTTACATATAGTCAATTTTGGAAATTAACAGTAATATACTATTGCAAATACCAAATAGGAAGCCATAAAGAATTTCTTGTCCCTTTTGTAATGTGACAATTGGGAGGAGATTTCAATGGGAATCAATTTTCCCCATTCAAAGATAGCTTGCTCTTTAATTGTAAAATAGAAAATATAAAGAATCATGCAAGAAATGGTGGCAGTATTTTCCTGACCTGTCAGCCTGGTAAACAACCAAGCAATTTCCTGAAAGGGATTTTTAAAAGAGTCGACCTAAACCCTGGTTATGTCTTCTGGAAAAACTACGAGATTCTCCTAGAACTCAGGCAAGAGATACAAACCATTGTCATGCTTTTTTACAAAATCTCTGCAATCCTCTCCTTTGAAGGTAAGTGTTGGCTCAGGGAGCTTCAACATATTAATAAATACTTGTGGTGAAAGAGAGATGGGGGAATGTTCTTGGAGTTGTATAACCCGTTGACTCGGTATATACTTCTCAATGCACCATGCAACAAGTTCTTTGCAGTCGAATACCTCAGGGACACACCCTGCACGAGCAATTCTAGATGTCTAGATTATGTCTTTCTATGCAGGAGGAGATGAGTAATACGAGTATGCTCTGGAACACTGAAAGTTCTTATCTTCACGACCAAAAATATTCAAAATATCACCACATAATTGTTGTCTAGCTTCTACTACCATAGGTTGACAAGAGTGTTCTTTCAATTGGATAATAACTTGAAATGAATCCTTTCAGAGATATAACAATAATATAACCCTTGGCAAATCGTTCTTTAATGCAATTTAATGAAAAATCTTCTCGAGCCCTTCACTTATTAATGATGATCTTTACAGATTCTACATGATCAGTTATTATCATTAAACAATACTAAATTCATATGGGAAAAGCATGAAGATGGCAGGGATGGACAAGAGAAATTTGAATTTGGGGCTTTTTGTTAACCCACCAACCCGGGAACCCACAAACCTGTAGTTGTGAACGATAAAAAATAGGCTAAGTGTTGCACAACGATCGGTCGAACTTGGATATAAAATAAAATGAGATACTTAGGGGCTCAGTACTCGTGACAAGTCTGATGGCCATAATGTGGATCACTAGTCTTTGGGTGAAAATGGAGATTTTGAAACTTGGAAGATGAAATCTTGAACCTGTCAACCTACGGTTGTAAAAATGGTTAAGTATATTATAACAAGGCGATCGGTCGGACTCATGATATAAGAGCATGGATGGAGGTGAAGACTCGCGAGTTTGCGAACCTGTCGATCTTTGAAACACGACTAAGTATGGTAACTAGAAAGGGAAAAGAGAAGGGAGAAAATAAAAGGGGAATGGGGGTAGGTATAGAAGAGGGAAAATAAATGGAAAAAATAAGTTGGGAAAATAGAAAATGGAGGGAAATTTTGGAAGCAGGAATTGATCGCAACAACAACCTCATTGGTTTGAAGGGAACTCAGAGATGAAGTAAAATATGTCATCAAATATTGTTTATTTGAGTTCTTTTATTTTCTACTGTGTCATCTCATCATTCTTCAAATTAATCATCATTTTATGAGATTTTGAATAATAACCACATCAACATTCTTCTACAAATTACCTCAATATGATCAATATTTATTCTGAATCAAGTTAGATGCTAAAATGAGTTTTTAAAGATTAAAATTGATATCTAAGGATTTTTGGATCAATATGTGGACCAATTCTAATAGTAGTCATTTTACAACTTGCCTTAATTTATCATAAATTACAAAAGCCCCATAAATATTTTTTTTTCTATAATATAATGATTTTAATATTAATATGTGCAGAGAATTAAGTAACTGTACATAATATTCTATCAATCTTGTACCATGTGTCTTATATGTTTTGGATTAATTAAAATAATTCGTCGAAATATTATTTTATTGATTAAAATATGTTGTTGTTGTTTTTTTTTTTTTTAAATCATTAAAAAAATATTATTTTTTCAATTAAATAGAATTAATCATTAATTAATATTATATATATATATAACTTATCATTTCATTGAAAACATAAAAGCATAAACAATTTAATAACACAAATATGAGTTAACTATCCAAAAAGTTGAATTTTTAAATCAAGTGGATATTATGTATGAGTTCACTGTGACTTAAATGTCTTGATATATAGATATAGCATTAAAGAAAATAACTATAATATTGTAAAATTATTTGCTTCCATTATGTGCGTGTATAATACACATACATATATATGACAATCAATTAATATTACAATATTTTAATTATTTTGTTCAGTGCCATATCCATATACCAAGACATTTAACCCACGTGTATCCCATGATTGATATACACTTCACCCACTTGGGTGAAACAATTCAGCTATATATATATAAAGTTGAATTGTTTAACCCAAGTGGGTGAATTGTAGATTAAGCATGGGTTGAATATTTTGTTATACCAATATATAAAGTTGAATTGTTTAACCCAAGTGGGTGAAGTGTAGATTAAGCATGGGTTGTACATGGGTTGAATATTTTGTTATATCAATATGGTATTGAAGAATTTTAATAATATAATAGTAGTTGCATGTCACCACACACAAGTAAATAATTACAAAATTTTAATAATATAATAGTAGTTGCATGTCACCACACTCATCAACACATGTTTGTGTGGAAATACTTTTTGGTTAATGCAAGTGGAAATACTTTTTGATTAATGCTTTGATTAATGCAATTGTATTCGATGCAATTATATCAATCATAATGTAATTAATGCCAACCTAAATAACTACCGCCTCATGGCTAATTTGACAATAACAACGCATAACTAATTAATACCAAACTTAAATAACTATCTCGTAGCATTTTGGTATAGTAATGGAATGCATGAATAAAATTGGTATGTTGGTTTCTTAGATAATTCTCAAGAACTCCAATAATTAGGGAGGGATGGAATTTTTACACAAATATTTATTTAATGAGTAATTTTGGAGATTTAATAATTAGGAAGGGATGAATTTTTTACACAAATATTTATTTAATGAGTAATTTTTAATGAGTAATTTTAGAGATTTATTATTTTGAAAAAATTTGGGTAAAACTAACCATATAGTTTATCTATAATTTGGTGAATCATCTCATCTCACCTAAACTAGTCCTTAATCTACTTGCATCCTCACTCAAGAGTGATAAGCCCAATGACTAATAACCAAGTTAATTTTTTTTCCAAAGGGAAAAAAAGCTCATTCAAAATCACTATGGGATTGGCATTTGGTATGGGGAATTTTGGGTCTCAAATTAATATGAATGTTATGGAATTGTGATATGAAAAGTGTCAAACCACTCTTTTGGAAGTGAAATTGGAAGAACTTCATGCTTATGAAATCAAATTCAACTATGATTTTCCATATAATTTTGATACAACTTTGCCTCTCACCCCAACTCGGATATAATGGTCTTGATTCTACTCCCCTACTCACTTAGTATATCCTCAACACGACCGGTACTGTTTACCAAATTATTCGATTTTCATAGAGGATTTTATTATTATTCAGAATTCTTGTGCGATCGGTATTTGGTACAATAAAATTTGGCTCCAAGTTGAACATTATGGCATCATAATTTGAAAATGGTGAACCCCTTACTTTGGAACTGAAAAATGTAAGAATTTTATGTTTTTGAAATGTGTTCATGGCATGGCATTATTATGTCTAGAAGATGCAATGGAAATAATATTCTAATTTCATAGAACTATTAAAAACAATTTGAAATTAAAACAAAAGGAGAAAACAGAAATGTAAAAGATGAATTGAATAAAAGAAGTAAAAAAATATTTCGGCATTCCACTTTTATCCTATCATTATGCAATTTATCAAGGAAATTTCCATTGTCCCACTTGATTTTCACTATATAATGCAAGCAATTTCAATTTCAACAGTGTGGGAATTCAACATAATGGGTGATTCTAGTTCATGTAGGAAATACCAATGGGTGATTCCAGTTCGTGTAAGAAAACTCTGCAAGAAATTTCAGTGGTAATTCTAGTTCGTGTGAAAAATATTATTGAGTTATTCTAGTTCATGCATAAAATATCAATGGGAAATTTCAATTTGCCATGACTCTGATTAACAAATACAAACAACAAGCATATGACTCACATGTACTTATTTGTATTATCATACTCATGTATAAATTGTATGCTCTAAGATGTAATTCATTTTTTCTCCAAGTATACTTTTGGGGAAAATTCTCTTCTATGAATCATTTTCCTTCCAACCAATGTACCTTTGGAGTCTTGAATAAATCCTCCAAATAGGGTTCTCAAGCTTGGAAATCCTGGAAAAGAATAACACTTAACTCATTCAACTTAAGTATCACTAAAACTAAAGGAATTGTTGATTGATCACATCCAACCATCTACTATGCTAACCAGGCCAAGAAGCTAAAATATGTACCTAGCATGAGAATCAATGCCTCCTATGTACCTTAATCACAATAACATTAGGAAACACATAGCCTATACTAACAACAACTCAAAAACTACAAACCCCATACTCAAGGGTGCACTCTAAAAAAACCTAGAAATATGGATATACTAACATGATTTCCAACATCAATTTAGTAGCATGATATTTGATCTTAAGAAAAACACGTTATGCCCTCTCTCTCCCTCTTATGCTTCTTTTATTAGTCCCTACCGTAGGCATAGAGGGACTCTAGTGATCGATAAATCATTGACCTGGCATTAGTTTGTGCGTTGACAAAAAATATTTCGCTATTGTCTATTGTTGGAACAAGGGAAGTGAAAATATCGATTTTTATATAATAAAAAGTATCATGTTTGTTAAGATCTGATTGGACAATGGATTGGAGGTCTTATTGTCGTCTTCGCTATTCCCAATGTAAAATATGTTTGAATTTCCAAAGTATTTGGTAGTATATGGTATTTTTGAATCATAAATTTTGTTATGCATTCGTGGAACATGGATTAATGCTAGCATTTGTTCGAATGTTTCCCCTTAGCATTTTCTTCTGGTTTGAATACATTCTACACGATATTGTTATGCCTGATTTATTTTTTATTGTTGTGTGCTTCGAGAGAACAGTCCTGCCACGTTACATCTTTTCTTAAATGCTTGCATAGGCCTACGCCCTTCGATGGTCCTTATTGTCTTAATTGTTTACCTAAGAGCTCTGCCAATGTTAAATGTTTATTGTACAGATGCCTTGCAATACTGTTTTGTTCATGGCCGACATCCCTACTCTTGTGCTCCATCCTTGTTCGTTGTTTCGTTCAATGATTCTGGTTCTTGTTTGATTCAACTTTGCAAAGTTGAGGTCCTGCACTTGCAGTTCGAGCTCTTCGTTGTTGTTCCCTGGTTTGTTGTTCTTCAACTTTGCAAGCTGTTGGACTTATTGTTGCGGTTTGCATTTTTTTGGGCGCTGAGGTCTTCTCATCCTTTGTTGACGGGTAAGTTTCCCTGTTCTTGGTGATTTTCAATATTCTGTTCCAGACCATTTTTGTTTGTGCTCTCAGTTTTTGTTCCTGGAAACAATGCGTCTTCATATGGCGGATGTCGCGTCCATAGTTTTTCCGAAAATTGCAATGCAGAGGCCTTTACGAAAAGTGGTTGAGAGATATCAGAAGATGGAACCATCGGGCGGGGTGTAGACGCAGTGTATGCTTCTACTCTGTGGGCCAGAAAATTGTGTTTGCCTGTTTTCTTTCTGTTGAGTTAAGTTATGGTTTTATTTTTTTGCGGTCTTTCTTCTGTTTGGTTCAGTTTCCAATGTTGGTTTGTTTTCTTCTCATCTTCTATGGGAACTAGGGGGATTCAAGTTGAGAAGAATAAGGTTTAAAGATACATATGGGGATTGGTGCGCTATTTTGCTTTTCTTTTTTATTTTGCTAGTTTTTATTTTTTGCCTGTGTTTTTCTCTGTTTTGATAGAAACTGAAAGTAGCTAGCAAACAACTTCAAAATGATAGTTGAAAAGATGAAAGAGGTAATATATGTTGACTCATATGAAAAAGATACACAATCCATTGTACATGACAACATTGACGTGGTTTTGCATAGGAATGGCCTTTTTAGATTGGATGCATTCTCGGATACTGTTGGGGATTGCCTTTTCGATACATTCCAGGTTCTATTTCATTTCTGGTATTCGTCGACTGAGTTGTGCAATGGATTGATAGATTATTTCTTGGCCTGTTTTAAAAATGGAGATGTTGAGGCTTTGCAGTCCTATGAATACGAACTGGAATATGATTTTCTTCGACAGTTGCATGGAATACATTATGTGGCTACGTATTTTTCAAAGATGTGATTGTCTGCATCTCCAGTTCTTCCTGCACATTAGAGGGGACTTTGGGGAGATACATTTTGTATTCAATGGCTGTCTAAATAGCTGAATATATCAGTTGGCATATGGTCATTGACAAGAAAAACAAGATATCTACTATTCAACAAAAATGCATCTGACAATCCATATTGCATCTTGTTCCATGATGTTGATGCCCCTAGTGGCCATTATGAACCACTGTTGTACAAAAAAATTTCCATATGCAATATAGAAGGTCCTCGTATCTAGTTGTTCATTATTTTCAAAGACCTTCAATCACAATGGAAACAGATTTTGGATGGCATAGATTGTTATGGTTTACAGTTGGCAACAAATGGTGTGTCTATATGTGGAGATAGTTTGTTTAATGCAATTTGTTGTTTGGTAGCAGCCGACTTCAATGTTCAGTCGTTGCATCTTTACACTGTACAGTTCTTCTGCAATGGGATTATAGGTGGCAACGAACAGGCTTTTAGGTGCTTGCATCAGCACCTTTGCCCATATCTCGTGGAAAATATGCCGACAGTTGGAAGTTGGCAGGAATACCTTGTGAACATGGCGCTTTCATATGAAGAAGGTAATATGGAGGGTTGCATATTCTGTTTTCAATGGTTGTCTATGGTATTCAGGGTGAAGATCCAGGTTTGGTCAGCCTTGCCAGCTGGCATTGTCCATTCCTGGGTTACCGATTCAAATTATGATCGAATAATTCACATCCTGTCATTGAAAATAGATACAACACATATCCATTATGAACCTTTGCTTGGAGATATCGGTAGTTCAGGGTTGAGTGTGCATGCCACCCAAACGACTTCGAATCTGCATATGCATGGAATGCTTTTTAGTCAAAATGAGAGTCCTCCCAGTTGCGATATGGGCAGGTTGGGCTTGAACAAAAAAGAAATGTGTAGAATTCATTTCAGTTGTGATGAGGCCATAGAGGGATTAAACAAAAAACGTAGAGTAAGTTATCACAATTTGAAAAAAATTATTCGTCAAATTCATTCGACTTCTGATAAGCAAATAGAGGCCTTGAACAAAAAACGTAAAATAGTTTATGAGAAACTAGGTGAGAGTGAAATTCATCCCAATTGCCACCAGGTCATCCCTCCCTTGGGCAAGAAACGTAGAGTAAGTTACCACGACTTGAAAAAGGTCATGCACGAGAGAAAAAAATACATTGCTACACTTCCTTTTAGAGAGAAACTCACATATGAAAATGTAAAGAAATTTGTTTGTGCATAATAGAACATAAACATGTGCGCTTGCATATCCCAGAATGGTCATGCAACTGTGGCAGTTCGTGGTGTACATGAAAAATAGGAAACAATTTCTACCCATACTTCCCTGCGAAAAAAAAATGCAAGACAGACCTACATGAAACAAATGAAAGACACTCCTTCCATTGCATGTGCAATTTGTGAACAATTGAATTTTTCAAAAAATAGTAAGTCTTTCACGCCTGATTTGCAAGCAGAATACCTCTGGCTGACAGCCCACGATAAACCATTTTCCAGTGAGAAAGTTTGTCTTCCATGCAAACGATCACTTGAAAATGGAAAACTGCCACAGTTTGCAACCTCTGACTGAATAAGATGTAATTCACCACTAGCAGATGTAAGTGCACTTACGAAAATTGATGAGAGACTTATCTCTCTACAAATTTCATTTTCTCAAATCAGACCTTGGGGATATAAGCAACCCCAGATGGGCTTAACAGGATCAATTATTAATGTGCATGTTCAGCTAGATGTTGCGCAAAAAGCATTGCCACAGTTCATTAACAATACAATTACAATTGTTGTGGCTCTGAAAAGACGCTTGCAATACAAAAATGTGTATCAGACAAGCAAAGTGCGTGTGCGTTCTGTTATGAAAGAATTAAAGGAATTAGGTTCTAGGGCCTTGTACAAAGCAGATAACATTTGTATAAATGCCAACTGGAACAGTGTTCTCATAGAAGAACATGGAAAATCTGCAGAGACTCTTGAAAATCCTAGTGATTCTGATACAAGTGATGAATCAGAGACTGAAACACCTGCTGAAACATTGGTCCATGGATTCACTGATTCATAGTGCATTCGTGACTTGCAAGACAAAATTGTCAAAATCACACCTAGCGAGGGGCAACGTCCACTTGGAATATTCAAGGATAAATTCGCTAAGGAAATTAACTTTCCAACACTATTCTACGGAGATCCACATGGCACTGATATTACCGAATGATTCAGTTATCATAAAATAGTCCGATGGGAGCTACTACATTCAAGCGGTTACTTCTCCTGTCACATAACAAATTTGTTTTTCAAAACAATGCACATAATAATAGAGCAAGTTTTGTCCTGCATGTGGGTCCGAATAAGAAAAGGCCAGTTACAAGGAAGAAAGTTGTTGGCCAAGGATGTGAAGTACAAAGTAAACCTAGAAAAAATTCTGAAATCTGATATTGGATACATAGATTTCAAGAACATCCACACCTCTGCTGACTATTTGCAACAACAACAACAAAAAATTTGCAATGATCCGGCAATTGGGGCCGCCAACATTTTTCATCACATTTACAAGTGCAGAGCATTGTTGGGATCCATTGGTGGCTGCCATTTCTGACCTGCATAGTAACAGGAAACATAAAAAAAAAAACTGATACACTGGAAAATAATGACATTGACTACCTCATAAGAAAAGACCCAGTGACATGTACTCAATACTATAGACATAGAATAAATGCTTTGAGACAATTGATATTCCATGATGAAACGTTTTTCGGAAAAATATCGGACTACGTTTTTGTGACTGAATTCCAGAATAGGGGAAATTAGCATGACCATGCACTATTGTGGATAGAGGGTGCACCAGTCTATGGAGCTGATAAGAATTCAGAGATCGAACAATTTGTGGATAAATACATAACATGCAATACAAATCATTTGGAACTAGACCTTGCGAAAGTCCATAGACATTACCATACAAGAAGTTGTAGAAAACAAAAAAGCTCGCATTGTAGATACAATTTCCCTGTTCTGCCAATGAGAGCTACAATAATCATAGAGCCAGTTAGTTTAGAGGACAGTGTTGTTGTTGAGAAATCTAAATCCTTGTTCACATTTCTAGAACAATGAGGATTTGATGAAATGATGATCTTTGATGCCTTCTTGACACAGGCAAATCTATCAGAAGATGAGTACATCCAAGCCATACAAATAACGCTTAGGAAACCAACACTTTTCCTTAAAAGAAAACTCTCGCATATCTAGAACAACAGTTTCTCCAAGGACATGTCAGTTATGTGGAAAACAAATACAGATGCACAATACGTGTTGAATGCATATGTTGTAGCATTCTACCGCACCTCGTATATGACGAAGATTGACAAATCTATGACATCTGCATTCAGAAAAATATGTAAAGAACATGAAAGAAGTCATATTGATGCCATACAAATGATACGCACCCTTGGAAATACATTTCTTAATCTTCAACAAATGTCTGCTCAACAAGTAGTTCACATTTCCCTTTCTTTGCCCCTCACTTGTAGTTCAAGAAAATGTGTCTTCATAAACACATCTCCACTTGAAAAACATACATTTATTCTTAAACCACCGATTTTTCCGCAACAAGAACCTGGCAATTCAGAGGATGTCATATGTCGCTCTATTATTGATTATTACATCTAGCATCCATCTCCTATTAGGCATATCTTCTTAGTAGAATTCATATCGCATTACAAAAAAAATGGGGCACCCATATCAAAAAGAAAAAAACCCTTTGTTATACGATTTGTCAAATACAATTAACATTGTGACTATGAAAACTATTGTAGAGAAAAACTAATGTTTTACGTTCCATTCCATGAAAACAAAGAGACATTAATACATAACTTCTCTACATGGGAAGCTGCGTATGTTTCCTTTGAGACTATAGTGCATATCAATGAAGCTAGATTTACCTACAATGTTAATCCAACATGGGGTGATCTAGAAGTTTCACTTGATGACCTAGAAAACCCTGGCGATCATGATGAGACATTCAGAAACCCAAAAAAAACCAGAACTCCTTCCGAGTCCTATGACTTACAAGCAGATTTTCCTCGTCCTCCAGCGGCTGAAAATGAAAAACGTATCAACCTTGGTTTTCAAGTCACAAAACATCCTTTCCTGATTGAAAATAATGAATACCATAGAATAAGACGTCTATTTAATCGTGAACAACAAACAATTGTAAAGGACATTGCCCTTAAAAAATGGTTGAACATGAACAATCTTGTGCACGTGTTCCTTACAGGCGGAGAAGGAACAGGTAAGACATTCACAGCTAAAGCATTGTTCCAAGTGCTTATACGAATCTATGATTCAAATAATTTCTATGATCCTATGAAACCAAAGTGCCTAATAGTTGCATATACAGGAAAAGATGCATACAATGCTGGTGGAATAACAATCCACTTTTCATTTTTAATGCCTTTTAACAAGTCACGGTTTCTTCCACTTAGCAAGGAAATGTTGGATACATTATCTAAGCTTTACAAGGAACTCCAACTTGTCTTTATATATGAAGCATCTTTGATTGGCAGTCGCTTCTTGTATTCCATTGACAGCTGGCTAAGAAGCATAAAACATGTGTAGACCAAATACTTTGGAAACATTGACATGATTTTCTGTGGTGATCTTTACCAGGCACAACCCATCCAAGATTCTTTGATATTTGAACAACCTATCGTTAACATGGAAATAGTGACCCATGAATTCTGGAGAGACAATATTAAATGCTTTGAGTTGCATACTACAATGCGCCAGACAGATGAAACATTCATTGCAATTCTGAATAGAATGCGCACAAACAACCAAACATATGATGACTTGACCTATATCAATTTAAGGTGCTTACGGCCTGTACCAACAGATCCAACGTTCCCTTACCTGTTCTACAGAAATAAGGATGTTGCAAAGAATAATAGCCACATGCTGTCGCTCATGCCTAATGATAATATCATCATCAATTCGATTGACTTGGAAGAATACAGCGATGGAAATGTCCCACATCATGAACATTCAATAACTTTACCTTTGCACCTTCTATTGAAATTAGAAATGCTTGTTGAAATATATGCCTGTAACTATGATTCGCAGGATGGCTTGGTGAATGGTGCAGATGGAATATTGAAAGGCTATATGAAGACATAAAAAGTAGATGTCCTTTGGATTAAGTTCCATGAACCACATATAGGCAAGCGACAAGCAAGCAAGTTGTCTTATCTATATAATTCAAACACTGCAAGCAATTGGACTCCTATTTTGAGAATATCAAAGCCATTATCGACATCAGCAAAGACTGGTCGACTGAATATTTGCAAACAGTTTCCGATTAAACTTGCATGTGCACGTACAGTCCACAGATCAAAAGGCCTAACACTTGATAATGTTGTATTTCAGCCTGCTGGAATTCAGATACATGGACTTGTATACACAACACTGTCCCATGTCAGAAGCATAGACTCCTTGTATTTACTAAGTCCTCTAACAAAAGATAACTTCAGAGTGAAACATAAAGTTGACACTGAGATGGAACGACTGAGGACCACTGCAAAATGGAAACTTCATTATGATTACCAATCCATACAAACAAATTCATTTGTATCAATACTGTCTCTTAACAAACGCAGCTTAAATGCACACATGGATGATATACTGAATGACTATGATTTAATGCAATCCGATATTATGTGCTTGCAGGAAACACACATGGCATTATGCATGTAGAACAAACAATTCCCAAATCACAATTTCATATCAAGTTACATTACACATGGGGTGATGATACTGGTGAAAAAACATGTACCAATTTTGGACCACATACATATCGAAGAAAATAATGTTGAATTGGTGCTTGCCAATTTTTTTTCCCATGGAACAGAAGTTGCAATACTAAATCTGTACCCTGCTCCCCATGTAGGATTCTCCAACATAGTAAATGTTATTTCCAATGCATTGGACTATTTCCATGTGAATGGATCCATTGTACTTGTAGGATACTTCAATATTGACATGCTACAAAACACTGGGAGAACAAAAGAATTGAAAAACTACATGTGCAAATACAGTCTGCAGTTTCTTCTGAACAACACAACCCATCTGCAAAACACACTTATTGACCATGTCTGGTCCAATGTGCCCATTTCTCAATACAGTATGTTTGTCTTAGACACATATTGGTCTGATCACGATACAATTGGTATTGCACTTGAATTATGACATATACATCAAACTTATTGCAAACTCATATTTATATGTTTCAAAGCATATCTGTATCCCTGATTTCTACACATAGTGTTCTGGTGAGCATACAGATGATCTTCTACTCTAATTATAAAATAAACATTGTGCAAAAAAATAAAAAATAAGATACATCCTCAAAAAAACTATTTGTGACTATATTCATCTTATTCAATTTTTTTTTTTGTGTGTATATATGTACATAGTAGTTGCCTTTTTCTTAACATCTGAGCTTATGTTCATATCCCTTTTGTTTTGCACTTTTGTTGATAGAAACGGAAAGGGAAACTAGAAGCGCAAAGAACTCCTACCCAGAGATGTACACGAATCAATGCAAAGGTGCATTCTTTTTCTGCCTTTGTTCCATAGTAAACAATTTTTCCTTTACTTTCTCTGAATTTGTCAAACTTGTTTGCAGATATGTTTTTTTTTTTTCTTTTTTTCTTTTTTGCTCTGAGAAGCCACTACGATGCACGTTCGCCATCCAGAAGAACTGCAATGTTGAGATAGCCAGCCCGCAATTCCATTTGTCAATATGTATATCGCCATACTATAATTGCTATTTGCAAGACAGAGAACATTAGAGGCATAGTGTGCAGCTTGCAAGTGCACGATCCAAATAAGCGGCTAAGAATGGAATAAGGGATCTGTGCATCATAATCAATTTGTAGGGAACCGAACAATAGACACTCATTTCTAACCCCACCAACCCGACAATGCGCGATGCACAAACTATACATGCTCTATAAATTCTTAGCCACCCGACAATTCCACTTGTCAATTTGTATATCACATAACTGTATGTGATATTTGTAAAACACGGAACAATAGAGGCCTATTTTTTGACCCCTCCCGTCCGAGAACCCGCAAATATGGAATGCGATATTGGTACACGATCTATAAAATATCATGTCCATACTTTATAAAGGCACATATTTACTTTTGCCTCATTTCTACACACACTGATCTGGTAATCACAGACTTGGTGTTGCACATGAATTATGAAATGTGCAATGGGAGTCAGACAGAGCCCTTTTCTTTGCTTAGGAAATTTTGAACCCGCCATCCCGAGAACCCAATTTCTATATGGCGGAAATTGACCCAATGTACAACCTGCGAATATGTATTGCTCGTTTGTGGGATCCCACCAGCCCTGGAGTAGAATGTTGAGCCGATCACCTTGAAAATCTGCTTCTCAATTTATTATTGTAAGATATTTGCAAGGCACCAAACAATAGAGTGTCGTTTTTGACCCCTCCAACCCGACAACCCACGATACAGAATTTGTAGATGGTCTATTAAATGTCAGTCAGCCTGCAAGTCCGCTTCTCAATTTGTATATCACATAACTTTGTGTGCTACTTGTAGAACACCGAACAATAGAGGCCTTCTTTTGAACCCGCCCACCTGAGAACCGCGATGTTGAACCATGCACTTTTAGACTTGGCCATTCCTTCCTTGCTTTCTCTTTCCCGTGGTCGTTACCTTCGCATGTGTGCATGACAAAAAATATTGTTTATATATATGTGTGTGTGTGTGTGTGTGTGTGTGTGTGTGTGTGTGTGTGTATGTCTTCTTTCTAAATCTTTAATGCTAACAAGTCATCATGCAACTACCATCTAAGATGTCATTGATGCGCGCAAGGCTCGAGAAGTTTTTCCATTAATGCAATTTTTGCGAAGCATTTTCTTCTCCCTTCCCAGTTTTCATTTAAAATGCCATGGAATGTCATTCAAACACCGCCAGATTGCCTCATTCATGAAACCTCCAATCGCTTCCCAGTCTTAATTTCAAATACCATGCAATGTCATTCGCACACTGCCAGCTTGGTTCGTTCACGAAACCTCCTATCCTTAAATGTTGTTGGCCATAACCCTCACCTTCGCACTTGTAAGTTTGAAATAACTATGTTTTACTTCTAACGGGTCACCATACAACACTCATAGATATTTTCATTAATGAGGAGATTTTCCATTCGCACGCATTGAAGCAATGCTTGTGGGGGGTTATATTGTCCCTTCCATTTCTTCATTTCAAACAACGTCTGGAGCCAACCAATCTTTTGATAAAACACTGTTAGCAACTGCACAACAGTTTTGTAGAGACACAGTGAACATCTTCCTCAAGAGCTTCCCCTTCATAAGAATGGAAAAAGAATTGTACGGGAGGCGGAGCAGCCCAAAATTTACCGTCAAAAAATGGATCTTGACTCTGATCTGGAAAGAATATTCTACAACCTTGATTAGCTCGCACACACAATTCAGCATGCTTGGTCAATGGACATGGTTGGTACTGACATTTTTGATGAAGATGAATCCTTCGTATTCCAGAGCGCTGTTTTTGAAACTGAATAAAAAAAAAATCATTGAAAAAAAAAGATGTAAAAAATAAGAAAAGAAAACATCTTTCAGAACTTGACCTTGCCAATATGCATGCATCTAAAATATCCGAACTTCACAAGGCAACCAAAGATGCTCTTCATGATTCTGTTGGAGTCATTAAAGCCGAAAATGCTAGACTAAAGAACCGGATTAAGGAATTAGATGAAGCTTTGTTTCCTATGTCATTGCTTGGCAGTTCCTTGGAAATAGCCATGCTTGCGACTATGTGCACCCCTGAAATAAATCTAAAAGTGTCCTCCAGCTTCCTCACATCCTGTAGATGATATGTCGAGAAAAATATCAACAAAAAAGTAGAACTGATTGCCAAGGCCTGGGAAACATCACAGAATATGGATTCCTTGGGGAGCAGGGCACATAACTTGCTCCTACTTCTGCAGATGGATTTAAAGAATGAAGAAACTTTCTATGTGCACTCGGTCATCCCTTTCGCCTTTCATATCAACAACATGCTAGAGATGAGAAGAACACAACATGATCTCCCGTCCAAAAAAAGGCTCACTCAATTAGAAGCATGCTGGAAACAAAAAGTGAAGAACCTGTACCTAATTGTGCAATCGTGTGAGCAAGCAATATCAAAGAAAGAAACAATATTCACAAAATTCATGAAAACAGACTTAGCAGGAAAGACAAATGGCTTCCAGGACCCCAGCATAATCCTCAACTCGCTGACGTTAAGCAAGCAAGATTTTGATCAACAAGTTGATAATTTGAAGGCTTTGTCTTTAGAATTTTTTTACAGAATTGTTGAATATGATGAAGAAGAGGTGCACAACTGGCTAGTCGGGTATTCGCTACAGAATGGAGACATTCATGAAGGTCTATGTAAACTTTAAATTGATCTAAGCGAATTAGAAAATGAATTTTTCAACATTTGAATCCACAGTGACATCAACATCACCCCCTTGAGAAGCTGTATTGAAGAGAACTTGAAGTGGATCAGCCACGAAATCCAACAGGCAAATGCATAAATTCTCTATGTATCAATCCAATTATTGAAGCGGGCTGCCGACAAAAACTGGCAGGGAAAGGAATGATCAACCAAACACAAAAAATACTTATACGTACCATCCCTGTAAGTGTATAGCGATAGTCCTTTCTTTATCAATCCAGTTATTCCTTTTCTGAGTAGAAATCTATAGACAAAAACTGATCTTCGCATTTCTACTTTCCAGGTATTACATTCTAGCATGTCCAACTTCTTTCCACACTCCTATTTCTTGTACATATTTATGTTATGGTCCGCAGGAGCCCCAGTCCCAGTCTATATGACAAACACATTTACATTTCCAGCGACATGTAACAAACTATTATTTTTTTCATATATTCTAAATAAAACTATTCTTTTGTCTCCTTATATATTTATGTCTTCTTGGATTTTTTATCTTCAGCTATGCTGAATGTGAAGTCATTCTGTTTATTTTATTTCTATTCTCTTTTTTTCTTTTTCAAAATAAAGTGTGACATAAATCACTCACTCAAATTCGACATATCATATTTCACACATATATATGTTTCTTTAAATTTCCAGGAATATGTAACACGTTTCTTTATTTTCCAATTTTCAGCCCCCCAGCTTGACAACCCGCGCTCCAAAGACTACCTAAGTATGTAATCTGGGCTCCGTCACACTATATAGAATGAGGGTTACGTACATGCTCTATAAAAGCACATATTTCGTATGTATAAAAGTAAATATCTAATTTAAAAAATTGCGTCTTTCCTATGTACAATTTATGCTCTCCAGGAACCTATAGTTTGATACATTCCAATTTCTTGTATCCACGATCCCCTGTTTTAAAGAAAACTAATTCGGGAATGCTAATATTTGGTCCTCCTGTCCACCACCCTATGTAACAGACATTGGTACTATATTTTTTGTACATTTTCCCACCATCGTGTGTAAAACCTATGTAAAGAAAAGTAATTCCCGACTGTTAAATTTTTGGGACACGAGCCCCTTGAAATTCAAATAGTTTGTAGGTCCCATTATCAATTTGTAGATTACAGAACTCTCGGTGCTATTTGAAGGTCATGAAACAACATAAACCCACTTTTCAGGTCCCCAGCCCGAGAACCCACCATCCAAAAACTGGCTAAGTATGGAATGATGGTTTCATCTATGCTCTAATTCAGGAAGGCTAGTTTTCCTCCTTCTTTTATGTGTTCCTAGATTTTTCATTTTCAGAATGGACTATGACATAAATCACTTACTCAAATTTCAGATATCATATTTCACTTATATATATATATATATATATATATAT
>JZKD02S1934075.1:117196-132967 GCA_000966675.3 Picea glauca
ATTTTTTTATATAAATGTCGTAAAATTGTGTTCACTACTTTCTTTCTACTCAAACGTAAAGAGATTGTCATTTCTTGCATCTTTGCAACATGTCCTGCACAATGTTTGTCACAAAAGCCCTTAAAATCAAAATAGTCCGCAAGCCCACTTCTCAATTTGTACACTGCCTATCTCTGCCTGTTCTTTGTAGGACATGGAATGGGGGCTCCGTCGTTATTCTATAAAATCTCATCCCCATACTTTATGAAAGTACATATTTCATATCTTTAAAAGTAAATGTCTGCTTTACAAAATTAGGTATTTTCTATGTATAGTTTATGGTCTGCAGGAGCCTATAATTTCATGAATTTCAATTTCTTGTGTTGAGGAGCCCCTGTTTTAAAGAAAACTAATTCGGGAATGCTATTTATTTTGTTCTTCTGCCCACCGCCCTATGTAACAGACACTGGTACTATACTTTTTGCCTTCTTTTCCACTAGCGTATGTAAAACCTATGTAAAGAAAACTAATCCACGAATGCTGAATTTTTTGGACACGAGCTCCTTAAAATTCAAATACTCCGCAAGTGCGATTCTCAATTTGTATATCGCGGAACTGCTGGTGCTATTTGTAGGGAACGAAAGAACAAAAGCGTGTTTTTTAGGTCCCCAGCCCAAGAACCCACGAACCAAAAAATTCATAAGTCCAGAAGCTGCTTTTAAAAAAAAAACTAATTCGGGAATCATATTTGTTTCATATTTTTCTCCACCAACCTATGTAACAGACTTCGGTACTATTTATTTATTTTTACTCCAGCAACATATGTAAAAGGGAAAACTAATTCAGGAATGCTAAACTTGTTCGACACGAGTGTCTTCAATTTCAAATAGTTCACAAGTCTGTGTGTCAATTTGTATATCACGCAACTCTATGGACTATTTGTAGGCCACGGAACAACAGAAGCCCAATTTTCAGCCCACCAGACCAAGGACCCACCATTCAAAAATTCTAGTCCTCAAAGCAGCATGTCAATTTGTATATCGCGGAACTCTTGGTGGTATTTGTAGGCCACGAAACAACAGAAGCACAATTTTCAGCCCACAATTCCGACAACCCGCAATGAAGCTTCCGTGCATGCTCTATATATCTACTTCATCAAATTACATATTTGAATTTTGTAGGCCACGGAACAACAGAAGGCCAATTTTCAGCCCCCTAGCCCGAGAACCCGCGATCCAAAATTTCAAATAGTCCGCAAGACCACTTGTCAATTTATATATTGCGGAACTCTCAGTGCTATTTGTAGGCCACAGAGAAACATAAAACCAATTTTCAACCCGACATCCCGAGAACCTGCGATCCAAAAATTCAAATAGTCCGCAAAATCGCTTCTCAATTTATATTTCGCAGAACTCTCTGTGCTATTTGTAGGCCACAGAATAACAGTAGCCCAATTTTCAACCCACCACCCCGACAACCTGGAATGAAGCTCCCGTGCCTTTGTTTTAAAGAAAACTACTTCGGTGTTGGTAGTCTTTTTATGCTTTTCTCCACGAACCTATGGCAGCACAATTTCCAGCCTGCCAGCCCAACAACCACAATGGTCTATATATCTACTTAATCAAATTACATATTTGGTATCTAGCAACTCTTCTTTGTAACATACGTACGCCCTTAAATATCAAATATTCCACAACTCCAACTATCAAATTGTATGTCATAGAACTCTGGGTGCAATTTGTAGGCCACAGAACAACAAAGCCCAAATTTTAGCGCACCAGCCCGTTATTACTATTTCTGTGTATTTTTTCCACAGTCATATGCAAAGAATATCTAAACAATAGTCCTGCCCATGTGTCTGTACTCTGCATTTATTCCCGTTCCCGCGGATGGGTTGCTAGTACAACACCCACGTCGAGCAGAGCAGCCAAGAGTGATACTCCGTGGTGCCGACGATGTGACGAGCACGTGCCACTCACTCCCAACTGCCTAATCAGTTCAATTTTAGCTTGCTCGAGGCATGGCGCCATTACTCTTAGTGCACCTTGCTCTGCCTTCGCATCCTTTCGACAGACCAGTACCCTCGCTGTGCCTTTACTCTACGCGTGTGGCCATTTATGGAACCTCACCAGCTGCCCACCCTATTTCAATTGCTCCAACGGGTCCAGATGGCTCATTCTTTCTTGCTTTTTGTTTCTCAGAGCTCAGCTTCCTTCCCAACCTTTCCCTTCTCTACATGTGTCCTTCCCTACTCTATTTTTTCCACGTTTCCGCTCTCCCACTGTCCCGGAGATGCCTCGACTACAAAGGAAGTCCAAAGGTCGACCAACCTGCCAGCCAAACTGACCCCGCCTGGTCCTGCGTCCCCCGCCTGCTCCCTCCCTATTATCCTCCTCTTTGGCCACCTCGTCCTCCTCCCTGGTGCAGTCGACTCAAATTCTCGCATCTCTCCCGCCCCTTCCTACGTCCCTTGCCAACAAAATGGAGGAGCTAGACTGCTCAGGGGCCTCACTGAACAACAACCCAGGACCTTTAGCCAATTCCGCATATGTTTCACACCCAGGCCCTTTGGCCCCTCCCAACTGTCCGGCCACGTAGTTGCTTCAGGACCAACTTCATGACACCCAATTTCAGATGGATGATCCGAAAGCCAATCAAAATTTGTGACGACAACCCCAATCTCAAGCAGGTTCCAACCCTGGCCCAGAATTTGAGTGGCAAATAGGGCTTGCACTGGTGCAGAGCATGGTATTCGACCTGCGTTGGGACATGGACGACCTCCGGTTCCGCCTATAGAGCCTGTACATCAAATCCTCTCGACTCCTGCAGTTGTTCTCCGCGTTACAAGGTGCTCATCTCCCCGCACCAGAGGCAGCCCAATCAACAACAACCTCGACACTAGTCTTGCCACTGGAAAATTTGGGCCACGCAGACGCAGACTGTGAGGACCAGAGGCTTCCATCACGCTCGGAGCATGTCCAGAAGGAAGAGCACCTTCCATCAGAGACGGAGAACGCTATGCAATTGGACCGCACACCACTCCAGGAGGATCCGCCTCCTCCTCCCGGGGACACGAAATTTCGTGCCTTCTGCATGGCTGCGTCGCCGCACTACAGTCCATACAGGTGATTTGTTTTTGTCTGTTGTTTTGTCATGTGCATGGCGACCTTTCATGCATTTTGTCCATGGTTATTATAATTAGGCTATCTACACTTTCTACAGTTCTAGCACCCACACTTACGGGCCAGAATTTTGAACTCTTTTTGTATCAATGACAATCTACACTTAAGTTATGAAGCGATTTGCCTGGATGAGTTGGTTTTCCCTCAGGGAAGCTCAGTATTTACAACTTGAAACCATATAAATTCTCTGTACTCCTTCATTTTGACATACTTTTATACAATCTTACTTATAAAAAAATAATATTGAATAAAATTTAAAAAATAGCTTATACTATTCATTAACTAAGACATGTTATAGCATTATATAAATTACTTTAAATCTCCATACAACGTTATAATATTCTATAGATTGCTCTTTGTCATGTATATCACATAATTGTTTGCTGCAAAATGTATATGACCGAAGTCTTTCGTGCAAAATGTATATCACGTAACACACTGGACATGAAAAGTGAGAACCCGAAACTCTGCCAACCCGCAACTGCATAATTGTTCAGTACAAAATGTATGAAGTTTTATAGCATTATACAAATTAGTATAAATCTTCGTACAATGTTATAATATTCTATAAATTATTGTCCCATGTATATGATGAAATTGTTGGGTGTAAAATTCCTATTGTATGCTAATTTTTTGGTCTTCAACGACGTTGATGTTTTAAATGCTCATGTAATTTCCAGAGATATGTGACATATATTATTTATTTTATAATAAGTTTGTATATTTCGCAAACCCACTTGTCAATTTGTATAGGGCACGAAACAACGGAGGCCCATTTTTGAAACTGACAGCCCGAGAACCCATGATCCAAAAACTGGCTAAGTATGGAATGACTGCTACGTCCATGCTCAGTAAAACATCTGCAAAGAAAACCAATTCGGCAATGCTATATCTTTTTTGTGCCAGAAAAGCCTTAGTTTTAAAGAAAAATAGTTCGACAATGCTAATTTTTTAGTGTTTTTCTCCACGAACCTATATAACAGACCTTATTACTATTCTATTGTATAACTGACATTATTAATTTCTGATAAATTTCTATAGTCCACCACTCCACCTCTCATTTTGTATATCGCGGAACGGTCGGTCCTATTTGTAGGCCATGGAACATAAAAGGCCAAAATTTGAACCCACCACCCCGAGAACCCGCGATCCAAAAACTGCCTAAGTATGCAATGAGGGCTCCGTGCATGCTCTATAAAATCTCTTCCCCATACTTTATACAAGTAAAAATTTCGTATGTATAAATATAAATATGTACTTTATACAAGTACATATTTCATATGTATAAAAGTACATATTTCATATGTATAAAACTATATATTTACTTTACTATGTTCTACTTGCAAACCACATCTACTTCAACTTTCTACCCACGTGTCTCTACTACCTCACATTTACTCCCATCCCAACCTGGCAGAGACTCCGCTGCCATACAACACTTGTTTATAATCAATAGTACTCTTTACATAGAAACCTATAATTTTGTATATATATTATCCCACAACTACCCCTCTCATGTTAGTTGAAAAACACTTTATGCCCCCTCTCTCCCTCTTATACTTCTTTTATTTATAATCAATAGTACTCTTCACATAGAAACCTATAATTTTGTATATATATTATCCCACAACTACCCCTCTCATATTAGTTACCACTCACAACTATCAAAATATTATATATATTCCACACCTACAACTCTCATAAATCACATCACATTTGTTATAGTCAAACAAAAAAGATATAAATCACTTTCAATAAATAACCTCTAGGTTATTTTCTTACCCCCTAAAACACAATACTTAGGAAGTTCCAAAATGATATCCCTCTAAGATTAATAAGATGGGCCTTCCTCTAGATTACAGGGAAGAGTCCCGGGATGGAATAGCTGGAAGAACACTCAAGGTGAAGGAGTATTGTCCAAAACAATATATAGAATAGTTGGATTGCTCATAACATTTGATTTGAGGTTAGTGTGGATCAAGCAACCTTAGACTTTCCATACATTTTGGAGCAAATTTTGACCATTATTATCCAATGTATCATATCATATCATGAAATTCATGTTGACAAACTAAGGAATAACCAACCATACTTAGTGGCATATCATCACTATAATATCTAAACATTACAAATTTTGTATTTAAAACAGAACATACTAATAAAATATCACCATTTGTCTAAACAATTAAATAAAATAACCATCATATAATAAAGTCCAAACAACCATGTTATCTAAGCATGTGACAAATTAGGGTACCACATTTTCTCCGCCCTCAAAGAGACGGCATCTATGGAGCTAGAGTAATTATGTATTCCAACACATAATCAAAATAAATAAATAAAATATTTATTAAGTATCAAAATAAATAAATAAAATATTTATTAAGTATTGAAATATGAAAATGTGGCGATAATTCTAAACACATGATTAAAATAATTTTTATTTTTTTTTATATTTATTAAGCATTAAAATATAAAACACATTATGAATTTCAATCAAAATGTAGCGATAATTATAATTTGTAAAGAATCTTTCCTTGCCTTGATCTCCTTTAAAACCTTAAAGGGTCCATGATATTTAGGTGCCATGCTTCTCTATTTCCTTCCTTAACTTGAGGGAGCTTTTTTTTTTAACTTTATGAAAAACCTGGTCACCAACCTAGAAAAATCTCTTTGGCCTTTTTTTAAGTGTAGCTCTTTTTGTTTATACTGCATTGTATTTAGATTCTTCTTAACCAACCTAAATACACCTTCCCTATTTCTTCCAGAGTTATACTATCATTAGCTCTTGGTCAATTACATTTTTGTCCATACATTACCTTAAATAGACTCATCTTAACAAAGTGATGGTAGTTATACTATCATTAGCTCTTGGTCAATTACATTTTTGTCTATACATTACCTTAAATAGACTCATCTTAACAAAGTGATGGTAATTTGTTATTTTATGCAAATTCTATTAGAAGAGGTTAAGTTAATCCTCGTAGCTTAGCTTATATAGGTTAATTCACACATACATGCAAAGCATGTTTCATGTCTCTAGTTTATCCTCTTTAATTGTTCAATAATGCTTGGATGATAAGTAATGTTAAATTTCAATTTGGTTCCCAAATCTTGAAATACTTTTTTTTTTATATTTTTAAGTAAATATTGGATCTTTCTTATTAGCAATTGCCTTTGGTGTTCCATGCAACTTAACCATTTCTCTAATAAAAATATTAACAATATCTTGAGCCCAACATGTCAACTTCACTAGAATTAAGTGGATTATTTTAGTCAATCAGCCACTACAAGAATGTAGTTATTCATTCTCATTTCCACTCAAGTACCTATAAAAGTTGCAAGTTCCTAATTAAATGTTGATTCTCAACCTTAATTCATGGATTTCACTAGAATCACGTGGATTATTTTAGAATCAAGTGGATTGTTTTAGTGAATCAACCACCACAAGGATGTAGTTATTCATTCTAGAATATCTCGATAACCTTGTAATAAATTCCATGATAATTTCATCCCATTTCCACTCAAGTACCTATAAAAGTTGCAAGTTCCTAATTAAATGTTGATTCTCAACCTTAATTCATGATTCATGGATAGTATAGAAATTTTCCCAAAAAATCAACCATTTTTTGTTTGAGACCTTTCCAAAAATAATACTTTTCAAAGTAACATAGGTTCTTTGATGCCCTTGATGTCTTGAATAAGGAGTATTGTATGTCTCATAGAGGAGAATGGGACCATTCTCCTGAGCTTTGGTTTTCGGGAACATAGATTAGATCTTACTAAAGCAAAATTCCATCATTAGCAAGGATACCCTTTGGACTTCCTAAATTCTTTATGATTCAAACTTTCTCTTGAGCAGAAAGCATTACATAGTTATTGGTACCAAGTATCTTTTGTTATCTATTGTTTAATTAAATACTAAAAAATGGTTGTTCTTGAGTAACAAAGACATTATGTTGTCTTTTACTTAGTGCATCAACCACTTTTTTTCTTTACCTTAACATGCATGATTTGATAGTCATATTCACTAATAAATTTCACCCATTGTCATTGCCTCACAATCAATATGAAACTAAAAATGGTGCTTGATCAAGTAATGATGTTGGGCCTTCAAGGCATGAAGAATCACCAACAACTTTGATTTATGAGTGTGGTAATATTGTTCATTGTTTTTATTTATTTTGGACTCATAGTTGACCACCCAACTTCCATCTCACATTAATACCTCTATGATTTCTTCTTGACTTGCATCTATGCATGTTATAGCAAGATTTGTCTCACCCTATGAAATATTGCACATAAGGCCTTTTTCCATTTCCCTATGTAGACTTATCATCCCTGTTTGTAAATCCCAGAGCTAAAAATACATATTTTTCCACATGTATGCATCTTGCCTACTATACAACATGCGTATACATAGGTTGCACCACTACAACTCGTGTACATCGGGATTTGTGCCAAAAAATGAAAATTAATGTCAGGCTTCCATGTCACAATAGGAGATCTATGATCCTTGGCCTTCCCTATACTGGAGACATTTCGAATCGGCCCTTCAATTCCATTTGAAGGCTATAAATGGGCCAATCCCGAGCTATGGAAAAAAGGAGAAAGAATTCAACTTTGAGAGCAAAGTTACTCTGGAGAAATTATTTACTTCATATTGAGTCTGCATCCCTTTGTCCTTTAAGTCTTAAAACGATGTTCAACCCCCAAGCTCTTCCCTTATTGATTAAGAACCTCATTGCTTCTCTATTATGAGCTTGCCTTTGGTGGAGTATTGAAGTGGAGGAGGCCCAACTGGAAGGAACTTAGTTTCGCGGTTCTGAACCATGCTGACACAGAAGTCTGTAACATTTTCACTCTTGGTGATCATATATTAATAGAAATACTCTTTTCCCGTCCAATTGATATCTTGCAAATATTTGAATTATTATTCCATGGGCATATTTGTCATGTTTATTAATGGATTATGCTATTGATTGTGCTAACATTATTTATTATCACCATATGCTTGCTTTGCTTGGTTGTTGAGGGCTAGTTGCAGGTATATTTCTTTGGGTTAAGTGCTCAACAATGGACTTCATCGAACGTCTGGACGAGGTAGGCCTTTTATCTTGTCTTGCTAGCATATTTGTTTATATAGAATACTTGAGAAGAGAGTTGATTTCTGCAGTCATTTCCATCTGTTGTGGTTTACCCTAGCCATAGAGAGATTTTCTTTGTAACAAAATTGGCAACCATACTGGGGATTGAATCTTCTTTCTTAGGGGTTGGAGTAATTTTCTCCTTATATTGCTCTCGTTCCTATTGTGTTTCTTATTGTATCATTGCTTGATAGCCTCTGTTCACTTTGGCTCTGATTTTTTCAGCCTTCTCCCTTGCCTGACCTTGTTTTTGAAACATATACGCACTTTTTGGCTTGACAGTCGCATATATACACAGGTTGTCCCTCTTCAAGATGCGTACATATGCCCTATTTCCTTGAACAATCACGTACATTAGCTTTCCTTTCTTGTTTGCTGGGTCTGGTGGTTGTTGGGTGGGATTTGATGTTTGTTGAGTCTTCTTGGGTCTCTGTAGTGCCTGTTAAGTACTTGTGGGATGACAGGAAGCCTGTCCGGGGTTGAATTTTTGGGCGGATTCTTTCTCATCACCTTTTCATTTTGATTGCCTTTGTACATTGGGATGGGTGTTTTGCTGCTTGGAATCCTTCTTGAGTTATCTATTTCTATACACAGTAGAGTTTATATATCAAGTTGCTTATTAGTCCATGCATTTTCATTTTTATTATATTGAAAATACAAAAATATTAGGCTTTTTGCATTGCTTGGCATTTTTTTCTTTTGAGTCCTTGTCATTAGCTTAGTGCATGTAATGAAAGATTGCATTTTTACTTCAGAATTGCAGAATTGAAATTGATATTTGCATTTTTTTTAGAAGCATATCATCCATTGAAAATTGAAGTTAGGACTTTGCAATATATTCATATTTACTTTTCTTGTAGAGTCATAACATCATGAGTTTCACTACCATACCTTTTTGAGTAATCAAAACGACTAAAATTAACGCTATAATTTAAAATTGATTAGTCACGATTTTATTTTCTAGGGTACACAAACTAGCTTAGGATTTAGTGCCTTGGAATAGGATTTTGTGGGTAAACTTATCCAAGGCAATTAAATCAACATATGTGTCTGAGAAAGGGAGTGGAGAAATCCATTGTATAATTGGTAATATCAAGAGGCTCTGCTCACACCAGAGTTAATCACGAGGTAGCATGAGGTTGGTTGAAGGGATATCCACCAGATACCTTCTTAGCGTCAAAGATATTTCAAGGGATCTATTCGCATCTAGGGATCTTGCTAGTGCCTTTACCTCCCTGAGAGGCGGTACTTTCAAGGTTTCGGTCTTTGCTACCCTGCCCATACGGTGGAACTAACTTACGACTGCTCTCTTGTGCATTGGTTATGTTGGCGAAGGAAGTCACTCCTGGATTGCTAACAGGAGCAGAGCCCAACGCCCATCAGTTTTATGTCACGATTGTTTATAGATGGGTGATCGAATGGAAGGAAACTTGAAACAATAGTGTTCCAATTCTGAAACCAGGCCAGGTATGCATGAGCAAGTGAGGTCTTGCGTAAATTTCAGACAGTGAGTTGTAGTGAAGGGTGAACAGGCGAAAGACTTATATGAGAAGAGCGCAGAGGTCTGTTATAAACAACAGGTTTCTAAAAAGCTGAGGAAGAAGGCATCTAAACACGAGATCGTCTTGTACTTAAACATAGAAAACCAGAGAATACAGTAATGCCACGATAAATCATTTATCATAACAGAAATGCAACAATTCGCACGACTCAGTCAATCATGAACTCTCTTAGCATGAGACGAAAACAAGATGGAGTAAGAAGAACTGTCTGTCATAAAACAAGAAATCTCATATACAGATACATAAGCTGAAAACTAGAATAGCAGTTAAAACTTTACAGTCGGGAGCTCCGCTCAACCATCGATACTACAAAAATGGCAAAACTGCCTACATATACTCCTGAGTCCATTTCACCCAGTAGAAGCATCTCATCAATCAAATCTGTCTTCTGATCCCCTGTCATACGCCGCTTTAATTCAGCAT
This sequence comes from Picea glauca, assembly GCA_000966675.3. Taxonomy (NCBI): domain Eukaryota; kingdom Viridiplantae; phylum Streptophyta; class Pinopsida; order Pinales; family Pinaceae; genus Picea; species Picea glauca. Next base: position 127,490 of record JZKD02S1934075.1, read on the forward strand.
GGCTCGCGCCAGGTGGTAGCTGAGCCCCCTTGAATGTTGACTTGGCGTGTGCAGGTTCTTCTGGCTAGTCAAGGACATAGACATGGCTTCTGTGGGAAAACCAATGCAAAGGACCATCGCGGGCAGACTTTCTTCCAGGACCTCCATAGCTCGCAATTAATGAGTGAGGCGAGGTTTCAACCACCTCCTCTCTTCTCCATTCTTTCCAAGCAAGTATCAGGAGTGAGATCAAGTCAAACCAACACTTAGAGAACACAATGATCTTTTCTGCAGCTAAACCCAGCGCTTTGGCCATTTGCGCAGCTCCTTCTATCGCCTCCAAGTGACCACGGGCTACGACCCTGCGCTTACTCCCAGAGTGCTTTCGACGTTCACAAATGGAAGGAGTAAATCCTTTCTCCTCGTAATCGTGATCAGCGAAACGCCGAGAGGCCTAATCCGGTGCCACGCGCCCCTTTGGATCAAACGGTTCTGAATTCTCTCTTCAGCGCTGCGGGTCCCAGGTCCTGGACGCTCTCACCACTTCGTGTCTCACAACAAGGAGGAGGCTGGCCCTCATTCTTCAAAGTTGCGAGGGGCGAGGAGGCGATGGAACCCAATCGTGCACCACGTGTCCCTCTTTGATGGACGACTGAAAATGCTTCGTGGCGTTGCGGGCTCCAACTTCTATGCTCTCGACATTCGTGAATATGAAAGGGCCATCCTTACTTATAGAAATCGCAATGAGCGATATGCCGATACGACTCATTCTGGTGCCACGTGTCCCTCAAATCTAATGGTCCCAGACTCATCCGACGCTTCAGTGGGCCCCAGGTCCTGAACACTCTCGCTACTTCGCATATCGGGAGATGATGGAGCCTCTTATTGCACGTTGGATTTGCGATGAGCGAGGCGCCGAGATGGCTCTTCTTGAGGCCAGGTGTCCCCTCTGGATGGACGACTGAGATCTTTTTTTTTTTTATGATATACAAGCGCTATCCATTGCGCTAATTCTGGCGCAACTCTGCTAATCGCGATTCCCCACCGATCGTTGATCTGCTCTATGCATAGATCCTGGCCGTTGATGACCTACTTTGCCCACTCGCTTGATTGGAAGTCGAAAAACAAGATTTCTCCATGCTACGCTCGGGCGCTTCTCGTGTAACTTGCAGACCCAAATGCTCTCAATCCCAAGACATGAATTATCGCTAACATTAGGCTCCATGGGGGATAGAGTCGTCCCTACGATTCTCTAAGAACTCTTTCTGCAGCTTCAGTGCCTTGCTATTGGGCTATGGAGTCACTTATTAAGCCGGAAAACACGAAAAAGGAAATAAAACAAGAAAACAAGAAAATATTTACAAACAGAGGAGCCATTTAAGGCTCAAATAAAACACTTTTTCAGAAAATGCCCATTCACTGGGCTATTGAAAACCTCTTCACCCTCCAGATCCTATAACCCATATGTGTTGTTGGAGAAAATCTCATAGATTTTAAAGGGGCCGATCCAGAGGGCGTCGAACTTATTGTGCTTGCATTTATCCTGTCTGGGTGCATCCCACTTAAATACCAAGTCCCTGATCTCGAACTCCTTTTTCTTGACCTTTCTGTCGAAAGCCTGCTTGATCTTCTGCTGATGACTGTAAGTTGCGTCCCTCACTTGTTCTCTGATCTGCTGCGCTTCCACTATCTGATGAATCCTTCTGATCATACGATTTGGCTCTCCCTCGTAATCCTGAAAGAACTTCACCACCGATAAGGCGAGCTGAGTAGGGAAAACCACCTCTGCTCCATAGACTAGTTGAAATGGCGAAGTGCCCAGAGACTTCTTCGTGGTGATACGATCGGCCCACAGAGCAAATTTCAACTTTGAATCCCAGGCTCTTTTGTTATCCTCTAACAATCTTTTGATGATCTTTATCAGGATTTTATTAGAGGATTCCGCTAAACCATTTCCCTGGGGACAGTAGGGGGTGGAGTGAATTAGCGAGATTTGGAGCTTCTCACAGAACTTAATAAGAGGTTCAGATTTGAAAGAAGCAGCATTATCGGTGACGATCCTGCTGGGACAGCCAAATCGGGCTATGATATCCTCCAGGAAGCTGATAATTACTTTGTGTGATGTGCTTCTTATGGGGACAGCTTCTATCCACTTGGTGAAGTAATCGGTTGCAGTCAGGATCCATCTGTACTGACCACTCGAGGGAGGATGAATTTCTCCGATGAAGTCCAACCCCCATTGCTGAAAAGGTGCCGAAGCTACTATGGGCTTTAATGGCAGCAATTTGAGCTGTTGTCTTCCTGAGAACTTCTGACATTTGATGCAAGCTTGGATTTCCCTGCAAACATCTGGGAATAAAGTGGGCCAGTAATACCCAGCTCAGAGTATCTTGTGAGCTGTGGTCTTCCAAAAATGATGGCCTCCGCAAAGGCAGCTACGAAAATCAAACGTAACCTTTTGGGCCTCCTGCGGGTCCAAGCATCTCAGAAATACCCCTAGGGGGTCTTTCCAGTACAAGATTTGGTCAATGAGGCAATATCTGATTGCCTTGAGCTTTAAATCCCTTGCTTTTCTTTTTCCCATTCCATCCGGCGGCTTCAACTTTTGCAGGAAATACAGAATGTCACGATACCAAGCACATTCTGCCAGTGATAAACTATCTTGAGAGCCTTGGTTGGGCGGCTCAGCTTGCTGAGATCTAGGGTGAGTATTGATGAAACTAACTCCCAAGGCTTCGCAGTTGGATTCAGCCAGTAGCTTGGCTAAACCTTGCCCCGTAACCAACTTGGTGGGCTTTATCTCTAAATCAAATTCCAGCATTTTAACGATCCATCGGCCTCTTTTCCCATCTATGTCGGGCTTTACAAGGATGTCTTTCACGGAAGATGAAGGAACGTATGTTGTTACTTTTGAATGCAAGATATAGACTCTGAAAGCTTTAAGAGCTTTCACTAAGGCATAGGCACGTTTCTCCATGATTTCATACCTGCTCTCTACATCTCTTAACGCCCTGCTAAAGAAGGCGATTGGCTGCTCATGCCCTTCTTCATTTCTCTGCAGTAAGACCGCCGCCACTGTATCATAGGAAGCAAAAGAAAAAATAAGGAAATCCTTGGAACAATCAGGACTGATTAGCATAGGCACCTCAATCAATGCTTTTTTTATTTGGTCAAAAGATGCCCGAGGCTCGGTGGTCCATCTCACTTCGTTTCCCTTCCTTAGCATGGCCGTGATGTGCTTCACTATCTCAACAAAATTTGAGACGAATCTCCTCAGGAAGTTAATTTTTCCTAGAAATGCCTGGAATTCTTTCTTAAACCTGGGAAGTGAAAGGGTCTGAATTGCTTCTACCCTGCTAGGATCAATCCTCACTCCCTCCGCTGACACTATATGGCCTAATAACTTCCCCTCCTTCATAGAAAACAAATATTTCTTGGGGTTCAGGGATAGGCCAAACCTTTGACACTTCAAAAAGACTCTCTTCAGATGACAACGGTGCTCCTTGTCCGTCCTGGAGAAAACTGTGATATCATCCAGATAGATTACTACAAACTGGTCCTTCTCCCCGATGAACGTTATGTCCATGGCTCGCTGAAATGTTGCTCCTGCATTCATCAACCCAAATGGCATTTTGGCATACATGAACGTGCCCCAAGGAGTGGTGAAGGTTGTCTTCTCCCTGTCTTGAGGCATGACCGATATCTGATTATAGCCAGAAAACCCATCGATCATGGATATCCTGGATGCACCGATTACCCTCTACAATATATGTTCCATCTTAGGTAGGGGGTAATTGTCTTTCTTTGAGCTTCTGTTCAGGTTTCTGAAATCGACACAAAACCTGATTTCTCCGCTTTTCTTCCTTACTGGGACCAAGTTGGCCACCCACTCGGAATATCTCAAGGGGACAATAATTTGGGCATCTAACAACTTCTTCAATTCTTTCTCCATGACAGGTAGCAACATGGGATTTATCTATCTTAGCTTCTGTCTAAATGGTTTAGCCTCTTCCTTTAGAGGGAGTTTGTGCTCAATGACAGATGTGTCATAGGTCTTGAGGTCTTCGTACGTCCATGCAAACACATCAGCAAACTCCTTTAGCAATCCAGTATTTTCGGCCTTCTGTTCTCTGGTCAAACTGCTAGACAATTTGACGAACCTGGGCTTCTCCTGTGAACCAATGTTGCATTCGGTTGTCTCGGTATCTTCATTTGAGACCCCGCCCTTTATCAGCACATCATTCCCGTCGAATAATCTTTCTAAAGGGACAAGTCCTCTGGGGATGTGATTACTGGACAGCTGAATGATCTGATGATTAGCGATTTTATTTAAAAACTCCTCGGGACGAGGGTCACCTTCCAAATCAGGATCTTGGTCAATATGCAACGCAGAAAATTCATCCACTGATTGGAGAAACCTTTCAAGTTTAGAATCATCCTCGAACACCTTCCAATGTTTGACATTGTCCGGCACCGAGGGCCTATATCTTATATCAACATCATTTTTTATCATAGGCGGCAGAGGAAATTTGAGCAAACTAGCTGAGACAGCTAAAGAATCGGCCAAAGTATTGTCTGCCCTCGGAATGAAAGAAATGTTAAAAGCCAAGAAGAAATTATCAATAAGGTCCCACACTTCATTCCGATAATTCCTGATCCGGGGATTATGGGCACGATAAGTATTCCTTATCTGTTGAATAATCAACTCAACATCTTCGAATATTGTTATCTCTTCAATTCTCATCTCCTTTGCGGCCCTCATACCTAGAACAAGAGCTTCATACTCTGCCACGTTATTGGTGACTTCTAAGTCCATCTTGTATGACAGGGATATGACTTCTTGACAAGGTGATATGAAAACCACTCCAACGCCAACTCCTTCGCTAGAAGAAGCTCCATCAAAAAACATCTTCCACACAGAGGAGCTTTGGGGGGAAATCGGGTGATCAGGGCTGGGGTGTTTTCTGATTAGTAAAGAGCTTTTAGGGGCATCAGTAAGCTGCAGTAAACTAGACCCTAAGTCGGTGTCAAGTGCAAAGATGGGGTGATTGGTGGGGTCTACTTCATTGCTGACAATATAGGCCAGCTGGGCTTCTCTGTATAATCTCCTTTGTTCCCCTCCGAAGACCGGAATGGTGGCATATGTGAGATCCATCTGTAGTGTCCCTCCCAGTTTTTTGATCCATTATCTAGACAATGGCATACCGAATTTGGGGGGAACGTCAACTACCACAATATCCATGACCACACTTTTCATGGGCAACTGAAACAGGGAAACCGCCAGGTCTTTGATGACTCCTAAGCACTGCACTCTCCTTGAATCGAAGGAATACATATCATGATAAGTTCTTTTCACCTCCAGTCCCAATTCTTCCATGACTATCTTTGGCATAAGGTTATGGGAAGCCCTTGAATCCATGAGGCAGTTATGCAACACTTTATCATGTATGTTCAGGGATGTGTAGAAGGGGGGGGATGAGTCATCTCTGTCTTCTACCA
>JZKD02S1934075.1:133017-149064 GCA_000966675.3 Picea glauca
TATCATGTATGTTCAGGGATGTGTAGAAGGGGGGGGATGAGTCATCTCTGTCTTCTACCATGGGGCCTAAGATGACGGCTGGATTCTCATCTTGAAGGTTTACTGAGTCAGAGGGAGGCTGGGGAGACTCGGATCGTAGCAGCTTGGAGAGGGATCTTTTAAAATCTTCATTTTTTACTAGCTCTGAGAGGGGGATGGGGATCCTGATTTTTTGAATTTCATGTTCAAAATTAAAGGATAGAATGGGCTTAGGAGCTTCCCTTACCTTGGTGACGGGTTCTTTGACAGTTGGAAAAGCACTCTGAGCTCTTTTATCTTTTGTAGCAGCTTCTGCAACTTTAGTAGGTCTTTCTGCTATGAGGGGCTGGTCTGGGCTGCCAAATTCTCCTTCTTTCCTTTTCGACCTGAGATTGTATCTATTAGAGGTGTGGCCAGCCCTTTCTCCTTTACCTAGCTCATGGATTTGAATGTTCATCAGGGATTTTTCATATGCAGACTGATTCAAATGGGGAAAATGAGGAGCTTCCTCAACACTGTGAATTTCAGGGTCGAATTCGTCTATCTCCTCTCCTTCCTCATGAGTAACCAGGTTATTTTGGAGAGGAGTTTGAATCCTTTGATCCTCTCTGTCCTTTTCCCTTTGTTCCCTTGGGAAGGCCTGTGGTCCATTGTTATTAGGTCTCCTAAAACCTCTATTATCAGTGTTCTGAGGATTTCTATACATGGGCTTCCTTTCTAACTCCCACCTTTCCAGCTTGGCAGCAAGCGATGTTATTTCTCAAGCAGTATCATCTGTCTGCTGGGGAAGGGGAGGGGAACTGGATGATGAGGCTTCAGGCCTGCTCTTGGACGTGTTTCTATCACCTGTGCTCCTGAGTCGGTTGACAGCTAATATGTTAGATTCTACCTCCATGACAACATCCTGCATGAGGGCCAGCGTAACAACTCTTCTCTCCCTCAGTAGTAGGCATAAATCAGGATCAAAAGCGCTGGAGTAGGTGATCATTGTAGAGGCTTCGGAGGGTTTTATCTTAGCAGGGATCCTGTTATACATTTTATTAAATCTCTTGGAGAAGTCGGGGACATACTCTCCTTCTTTTCTCTTCAACAACCCAAACTCTGTCATGTAATACATGAAATCCTTCTTATCTCCCCATTGCCTCAGGAAAGCATTATCCAGGGCGTCAATTCCATCAATAGATCCGGGAGATAATCCTGTAAACCATTTTATTACCTCACCATCTAGGCTCTAGACAAAAACCCTCATCTAGACATCTTCATCTCCAATGTTCAGGTTATCAACATAACTGTAGAAAGCAGCCCGGTGCTCTTCTGCAGTTATGTCCCCTTCCCCGGTGAACTTGGGCATATATTTCAAGTAATCTCCAGCAGGGAAAGGATTCATGGGATTAGGTAAGATCAAGGGAGCGTACCTGGAAGAAACTATGGCATCCATCCTATTCAGAGGGGGATTAGCACCAGCCATAGGAATATTAGGTGGAGGAGAACTCGGAGGAGAAGGAGTTCACGAAGGGGATACTGGGAATGAGTCCCGAAGTGGAGTGGGAAACAAGAGAGGATTTGAGGAGAAGGCTAATGAACTCAAGTCGGCAGGCGCTTTTCTTCGTGCAGGAGTGGGAAAATCCTCTGCAGTCACGGGTCTTCGCCGATAAACAAATTCAAAGGAGAGGGGAGTGACAATGGTTCCTCCCTCTAGTCCCAAACTAGGAGGGGAAAACTCGGTAGGAACACTCCCAAAATTCAGGAAACGGGAAGCTTGTGAAGGAGGTCTATCAAGAAACTGAGGGGGAGGAAACAGAGTTCTTACAGAAGGAGATGGTGGATTACCTGTTTCGGCGGTGGAAGTTTCCTCTTCAGGGGCCTTTCCTTTTCTGAGAACCACCTCCGGATCGGTTTCAGGTGTAGCTAGGGGCAACTGTGGATGAGACCGCGTGTGTCTGCCTCTGAAAGCCACAATTGATAGAGCAGGTTCTCCCCAGTGGAGTCGTCACAATGGAGTCGCCAGGTGCACAACAACAATATCAATAGTTCTGATCTCTGATGCACCTTCAGGATCATCTATTCGTTGTCGTTCAATCCCGGGGAAAATATTCAACTTCGTCCCCGGCAACGGCGCCAGAAATGTTGGCGACGGAAGTCACTCCTGGATTGCTAATAGGAGCAGAGCCCGACGCCCATCAGTTTTATGTCACGATTGTTTATAGATGGGTGATCGAAAGGAAAGAAACTCGAAACAGTAGTGTTCCAATTCTGAAACCAGGCCAGGTATGCATGAGCAAGTGAGGTCTTGCGTAAATTTTAGATAGTGAGTTGTAGTAAAGGGTGAACAGGCAGAAGACTTATATGAGAAGAGCGCAGAGGTCTGTTATAAACAACAGGTTTCTAACAGGATGAGGAAGAAGGCATATAAACACGAGATCGTCTTGTACTTAAACACAGAAAACCAGAGAATACAATAATGCCACGATAAATTATTTATCATAATAGAAATGCAACAATTCGCACGACTCAGTCAATCACGAACTCTCTTAGCATGAGACGAAAACAAGATGGATTAAGAAGAACTGTCTGTCATAAAACAAGAAATCTCATATACAGATACATAAGCTGAAAACTAGAATAGCAGTTAAAACTTTACAGTCGGGAGCTCCGCTCAACCATCAATACTACAAAAATGGCAAAACTGCCTACATATACTCCTGAGTCCATTTCGCCCAGTAGAAGCGTCTCCTCAATCAAATATGTCTTCTGATCCCCTGTCATACGCCGCTTTAATTCAGCATGGCTCGTGCCAGGTGGTAGCTGAGCCCCCTTGAATGTTGACTTGGCATGTGCAGGTTCTTCTGGCTAGTCAAGGACATAGACATGGCTTCTGTGGGAAAACCAATGCAAAGGACCATCGTGGGTAGACTTTCTACCGGGACCTCCATACCTCACAATTAATGAGTGAGGCGAGGTTTCAACCACCTCCTCTCTTCTCCATTCTTTCTAAGCAAGTATCAGGATTGAGATCAAGTCGAACTAGCACTTAGAGAACACAATGATCTCTTCTGCAGCTAAACCCAACGCTTTGGCCATTTGCGTAGCCCCTTCTATCACCTCCAAGTGACCACGGGCTACGACCCTGCGCTTACTCCCAAAGCGCTTTCGGCGTTCGCGAATGGAAGGAGTAAATCCTTACTCATCATAATCGCGATGAGCGAAACGCCGAGAGGCCTAATCCGGTGCCACGCGCCCCTTTGGATCAAACGGTTCTGAATTCTCCCTTTAGCGCTGCGGGTCCTAGGTCCTGGACGCTCTCGCCACTTTGCGTCTCGTGGAAAGGAGGAGGCTGGACCTCGTTCTTCAAAGTTGCGAGGGGCGAGGAGGCGATGGAACCCAATTGCGCACCACGTGTCCCTCTTTGATGGACGGCTGAAAATTCTTCGTGGCATCGCGGGCCCCAGCTTCTATGCTCTCGGCATTCATGAATATGAAAAATCCATCCTTACTTATAGAAATCGCGATGAGTGATATGCCGAGACGGCTCATTCTGGTGCCATGTGTCCCTCAAATCTAACGATCCCTGACTCATCCGACGCTTCAGTGGGCCCCAGGTCCTGAACACTCTCGCTACTTCGCATATCGGGAGATGATGGAGCCACTTATTGCGCATTGGAGTTGCGATGAGCGAGGCGCTGAGATGGATTTTCTTGCGGCCAGGTGTCCCCTCTGGATGGACGGCTGAGATCTTTTTTTTTTTGGTGATATACAAATGCTATCCATTGTGCTAATTCTGGCGCAACTCTGCTAACCGCGATTCCCCGTCGATCGTTGATCTGCTCTATACATAGATCCTGGTCGTTGACGACCTACTTTGCCCACTCGCTTGATTGGAAGTCGAAAAACGAGATTTCTCCATGCTACGCTCGGGCGCTTCTCGTGTAACTTGCAGTCCCGAATGCTCTCGATCCCAAGACACGAATTATCGCTAACAGGTTATACATTGGTTTATTAGTTGCTTGACTTAGGTGCCACATAGGTTACTTGTAAGGGTTATTCTGTAGGCACCATGTGTCAGATAAGGGTCGAACAACACACATCCTTTATGGAGTATTACCTCTTCGAGGGGATCTGACCAACTAGTTGTTAAGCCCACAAGGGCCCTTATAACTGATTATGTTACCTCCAATATTTAAAAGGGAGTCTCAAGCCCCTATTGGGAGAGACATACCTTCTTTAGGGAGGGAGGCCACTTTCAACCACTTTGCCCTGTTTGTGTGCATATTGGTCATTTGATTTTTGGTGTTCTCTTTGATTACTAGTTGGCCTTAGGAGTTTTTACTAAGTTTTCGTTATCATGGATGGTGGATTTCCTTTAGCTCCATCATTTACTGCTACCCCCCCATGACATTTACTCATTTCATGGGGGAAAATTCACCTTCTTTTCATAATGGTGTGCATAAATACGATGCTCATTCCACGCCTTGGGTCTCTAGTCATTTTCCTATTGATATGCCTTCACCTTTTCAATCCTCTCCCTGGTCCACTTATATGAATCCTAGAATTGTATCTGGGGGCACCATGGCCCCAATCCTTGTATCCTTCATCCACCATGTCAGTTCCTTCAAACACTTTTCCCATGATGGGTCCTCATGTATCCACAGGAATTTCATACGGGGAGAATCAATTTTACGGTTTGGGCTACCCTCTTCACGAAACCCCTTCACAAGGGGGAAACTTATATCCTCACTTGAATAGTCCTTATAATACTTTCGTCTCTTTGCATACTTCAATGATGATGCATGTTCAAACATCTTTGTACCAATTAAGCGAAGGATACTACCTTTCCGGACAGGGACAGGGGGTAAACCAGGACCCTTCCTGGCCTACAATGTTTCAAAGCCAATATTTCCCTCAACCTTGGTATTAAAATTCCACAACCCACCACTAGTCCAGTCACTGCCACTTATACTAGAGCTCCATCACCAACCTCTTCCAGTCATGTTGGAGGTGGGTTGATGACCTCTGCAAGTCATGTTGACAACCCGCACCCAGCCACTGCTATTCATGTTGGGGGCATCACTCTAGTCACCACGAGTCATATCAATGTCACGTCTCCAACCTCTATACATCATGTAGGATATGACTCTCTCACCTATGGAAGTCATGTTGAGAGCATGTCACCAGCTATTGTGAATGACATTGGGGGCATCAAGAAGCCTAGACGTCTCAGACGTAAGCCTAAATTCCTCTGCAGGAATTGCGAAGGAGATAACCTTACCCATTTATGTCCAACTACTGTTGGGATACCAGAAGCGTGGGGCTCACCTAAGGGCCCTTTGGATTCTGAGGCATCTGTAGTTTACCCACACCTTGTTTCTCCATTGATTTACATGACAGTAATGTTGCTTTAATCCTCTCCTAACCATACCCCTTTTTTCATGGGTGATGTGTCCCCTATCCCGGTTAGCTTGCATCCTCTTCAAACTAGAATTGAAGAAGTGGTCGTACCAGTGCAATCTGTGGTCAATCCAACTCTCCGTTTAGACAACGATGCGTCCTTCAACCATGTTGTCATCATTCCTGATAGCGCTCCTCCTGAACACGAGAGAGTTTTTCTCTCCCTGAGCACTCTCCCCCCAAGTCCTGAGGAAATTCCCTTCAATTGGGATGGTCTTGTGGGGTATCCAATGCCCCTTCATATGTCCTTTCCTATAAGGGACAACATCTGGTATATCATTGAGACGATATCCTCCGCTAGTGCTTTATCCTCCTCGACTTGGAGAGCTTTTGGTTTTCCCAAGATTATGTCGGTTATTCGTAAGATACTAACATTCCATAGAAATCCAACACAAAAGCCTTGGCCTCCCCCATGACATGATGCCTAGAAACCTCTTAGCGAGTCTGATTTAAGCTCTTTTCCAAATCGTGTAAAAAACAAAAATATCACTGAGTGATTTGTCCCTTTCACACTCGTTAAATTGGAATTGAAAGGTCGTGAGCCTTAGTTAAGATATTTTCTAACTCATTTTCAAAAAGAGAAAATATTGTTGATTGAATTTGTCTCTTTCACACTCGTAAATTGGATTTGAAAGGACGTCTATTTGGCACAAGTTTATCCCTTTTTCACACCAAGTAGACTAAATGAAATAAAAAAGGACATTTTTTGGCATTAAGTTGTGATTGCATCTCATGCCCTTGCTTGCAGTATTGAGCCTATAGTCGGTTCTCTCTTTGTGTTATAAACCATTTTCCTCAACATTTTTTGCATCCTCAACCAAGCAGAACCTCGTTTATATCCTTCACAATTTGACACCCTATACCTAGGAGGGAACATTCCCCTGAGTGTCCATCTCTCGCATGCATCTCCTTGCATTTGAGCATAGGTATGTTCCACTACTGGAACTAGTTTTTCTTACTTGCGACACTCGTTTCCTCCTCTGTATCATAACATTCATTTGTCTATTAAAAAACAAAAAAATACGAGTGAGAAAGGAGTATTATCTTATATTGGCAGCAGTCGTGTCGCCTTTGAACATAACACAAAGTTATTTGAGTCCATTCATCATCATAATTTTGGGATTATCATGGCCTTAGGAAGATGAGCTCGTTAAAGAGTCTTCTCTACCGTCTGGTCACTCTTCCAGTCCCTCTAGATAATTTCATTGATGCCTCCTGCATCTCATGGTTTGATCATTGATTATATGCTACCAGAGTCTTCCATATGTATCATGCTCTTGTTCAAAGGAAGTCTATCAACTTGTGTTGACCACTTCTCAGAACTCTTGACTTTTCATGTCGGCCATACCCTCATTTTGTCTCAAAATCACACAATATTGTAGTCCTATCATGCACCCTGGTCCTACTTTCATCATTGGTAGGTAACCTTGAACCCAACAGTCGACATTTTATCATCGGTCGTTGACTAGGTGGTTTCCCTTATGTTCGACAACAAGACATCTATTCACACATTTGGATTCATGCAGTGTCTTGGATGCCATTAGCCTTATTGGTGGTTTCCTCGCCTTTATAAATAATTTTCCTCATTGGCTATTATTCAGAGGGTCTTTTTCGTGTCCTGCTTGCACTTGGCACATGTGAAAGACACATAGGGTCATTGTTTTGTGAACATGTTCTTCATCTGATTTCCTCCAAATCATGAAGGTCGTGCTTTGTACCTCATGTTGATTGATGAGAGATTCCTTAATGCTCTCCTTTCAGCGGGTCTCCTTCCATCGAATTCAACTCATTTATTCTGGAAACGAGACCTATAGTCTTATGAGTACCTTGAGGCTTGCAATCATCAGTGGAAGGCTCTCTCACCATCGACAGTTGGGAATACATCAATGTCTCCTGATCGATGGATTCTTCAGGTGTTCGACATAGGATCCTTTATTCACACTTGTAAGAATGTACTCGGTGACTTGATACCTACTTTCATTATCAGTAGGTTGTCTCGCGTTTGTTAACGGTATACTTCAATGACCGGTAATCAAACAATGTCTCATTGTGTTCTACCTCAACTCCTTTATTCACATGATGTAGACTTGCACCCTTGGATGATTGTGTAGAAGACTTTAAGACATCAGTATGTGGCCATAGATTTATTGAGTTATCGCTTCCTTTTCATTGGACTAGTAACTATACGACTTCATTGATCATGGGAGATCATATTGTACCCCATTGTATACATATATCTTCATATTGGTTTTGAGACTGGTTCTATTAGGCCTTCTTCATGACTATGACAACTTTTGGCATATATTCGCATTTGTATTTTCCTATTCATGGCCACAGACAGTTGTTTGGTATATTTTCACATGGATATACAGTGTAATTCTATTGGCATCCATGTGTGCAAAGTCAATGCAGAATGTAATGAGCAACTAGTTCTTCCAGTTGGTTCCCCATCACTCCACTTCTGGGTTGTTTATAATGTATTTCGGCCATCATAGATACTCCTCTGACCTCACACATTAGGGTTCATCCGTTATAGCAAGATTTGCCTCACCCTATGCAATCTTGCAAAGAAGGCAGTTTTCCATTTTCTTATGTAGACTTATCATCCCTATTTGTAAATCCCTGAGCTAAAAATACAGATTTTTCCACATGTACACATCTTGACTACTATACAACATGCGTATATGCCGACTGCACCACTACAACCCACATACATCGAGATTTGTGCCAACAAATGAAAATTAATGTCGATTTTCCATGTCACGACGAGAGATATATGATCCTTGGCCTTCCATATACTGGAAACATTCTGACTCTACCCTTCAGTTCCATTTGAATTCTATAAATGGGACAATCCTCATCTATGGAAAAAAGGAGAAATAATTCAACTTTGAGAGCAAAGTTACTATGGAGAAATTATTTACTTCATATTGAGTCTGCATCCCTTTTTACTTTAAGTCTGAACACATTGTTCAACACCCAAGATCTTCCCTTATTGATTGAGAACCTCATTACTTATCTATTATGATATTGCCTTTGATGGAGAATTGAAGTGGTGGAGGCCCAACTGGAAGGAACTTAGTTTCTCAGTTCCGAACCGTGCCGACATAGAAGTCTTTAACATTTTCACTTTTGCTGATCATATATTAATAGAAATACTCTTTTCCCGCCCAATTGATATCTTGAAAATATTTGAATTATTATTCCATGGGCGTATTTTTCATGTTTATTAATGGATTATGCTATTGAATGTGCTAACATTATTTATTATCACCATATGCTTGCTTTTCTTGGTTGTTGAGGACTAGTTGCATGTATATTTCTTTGGGTTAAGTGTTCAATGGTGGACTTCATCGAACGTCTAGACGAGGTAGGCCTTTTATCTTGTCTTTATAGCATATTTTTTAATATAACATACTTGAGAAAAGAGTTGATTTCTACAGTCATTTCCATCTGTTGTGGTTTACCCTAGCCATAGACAGATTTTCCTCGTAACAGTGCAAACCAAAAGATATTTGTTAAATTTTAGAAGGATAAGTATACAAGTGGTACTGATGAGCATTATCAAATGATTTGGTTTTGAACTTATGTCTAGCTTCACTCCCTCAATGTGAACCAAATACCCTTCAAAACCATTATGGACACTACACTTTATCCACATTGAAAAGATTTGTTGGACTTTGATAGGAGTCTTCTATCCCTATATAAATTTGGTTAATATATGGTTATTTAAGTAGTACTCTACTCTTTTATGAAATAATTTACCTTAGCTTTATGAGGATGTATCCAAATCTTAATCAATAATTCTATCATAATTTCCTAAGGCCAAGATAAAGAACCTTATATTACTTTTCCATTTATCCCAATTCACCAAACATTCATCAACTACATGAGTTATTAAATTCTAGGATCCATTAACCATTTGTACCTTCCAAGGTTCTTGTAGCTTCTCAAAGTTAAGGTTACATTTGGAAACGACCTCGGTTGAAATAAAACTATCACTGCTTTGTGTTTCTATCAATGTTGCTTAATAGTTAGCTTGGTGATTTTGTGATTAGTACTTGGGAGATTTTGTTTTTGCAACTCCTAACTCGATTTGTAACACTTATTAACTTATTATTGAGCTGAGGTTTCTTATTCTAGGGACTTTGTTCCTTTTGTTTTAACTCTAGATACATGTGATGTGATCAACTACTCCACAAAGAAAATGAAGGATACATACTATGTGATAAGGTACTCTACAAACCCTAGTTGACCCATCATCATAGCTACATGCTTTGAACCTCGACAATGGATTAGGGTGGGGGATGCCCCTCTAGATCCTCTCCCCCATTGGAAAAATCCCTTGCCTTTCAATCCCTAGAAGCATCCTTTTGAAGCTCCTCTTTGAAGAACACCCCCCACCACCCCACTTTGTGAATAAGTTGGCTACAATTCATAAAGTCTCCCTTCCTCCCACTGTTTCTTGCATTAAATCCATAACTCTTGCAAATCGTTCGCTTATTAGCTATTTCACCAATCTATGGCCCTCTCCTCAGTCTATGGACAAGTGGATTCCAAAGAATCAAATGGAAATGATTAAGGGAAACCTCATTATCTTTTTTTATGGATGCAACTATTATACCTTCTTGTTGAACTCCAAGAATACAAGGACCTAGTTTTAAAAAATGTTCCACACTTTATAAGCCCTAGAAACATGTATATGTACTATTGGACTATAGATTTCAATTCGTATGTAGATTTCCCCTCAACAATTCCAGTACAGGTACTTGGGTACACAATCCTCCCTGGATGTCATCTGTGGAGGTGGCTCCAAACCCCCTCTTAACTAATCAATGAAGGTCGTCTCTTGAAATTTCATAGGAATGGGCATGAAAGTAGAGTGTTTAGCAAATAAGGACCTAATTCAAACATAGGATTCATGGATCAACAAAAATTTTAAGGATCCATACTTATCTTAAATTGTAGAAACCTTGGAAAATGTTGTTAATTCTTAAAATGCAAATTATAACATGTTTCGTGATTTTTTCATAAAAATATTCAAATTTTTGAGGATTTTATATAGTTTCTAGAAATTTTAGGTGATTTTTAGAGTAAACTAATTTTATTATTTAAAATTTGGATGAATAGTTTAAGAAAAAAATTGTTAAGTACGTGAATATATCTTAAAATAAACCCTTAATCTCAACAAGAATAAACCAAACCATTCACCAAATATTTAACACAAGAATGTAGACAAAACCCTTGAGGTAGGGTAACACCACATAGTAATCATTATGGAAGGATAACACTCCTAAAGAAATCCTTGCTTGTTACAATAACAATTTTCTTCACTATGCTCCAATACATTGCTTACACTTATTTATATAACACTCTCTGTTAGGAAATTAAACACTTCCATGCTAAACCTAACAGAAGAGAGGAAGAAAGATTTAAGCTATAAAAAAAATTACAAAGAAAACACACAATACATAGAGATTTTACCCTAGAAACCTAAACAGGAAAACCAACATTATTTGAGAATATTGCTCTCTTGTTGTCTTATTCATTCAAAATAAAAGGTTACATGTCTAACCTTGGTCCACACCTAAGACACAATCAATATCATACCTTCTTACTTTACAAAAGGAGAATGTTGTGCCCAATTGGGATTACATATACATGGCCAACAACCTCTAAAACAATTTATCTAAATATTAGATTTTACAACATTACAACACGCCTTATTTATAGGCTTTATAGTAGGAAAAACCCTAAATAAAGGCGCCCAAAAATGGTTACATATCTATGCAGATCATTGGCTACAAATCCCATGAATCTCGATATTATGTTACAGTCGACTACCAAGTTGGATTACCAGTCGATCTACATTCGGTCTTTAGTCGGTTTCCACATGACCACCTATTAAAATATTGTCAGTTGATCTATTCAACTTTCTATCGATTACTTTGAATTCAAATTTTCCCAATTGATCCACCTCGACCTTTGAATTTCACTATCAGTCGATCCACTTCGACTAGACTTTCACTGGAAAGAATATAACAACCCAAAATTCTCCCACTTGTTGTCTTATTTGTTGAAATCGAGAGTTTCTTGAACTTTTTTTCAAAGACCCAAGGCAAAGATTCCCATTGCCTCTCTGCACCAAGAGAACTTCATAGAACTCACATAATTAGTCAAAGAATCTTCTATGTTTTCCAACTTGTCTACTTTCTCTAGCAACACCTTGTTTCTTCTCATGAAATGGTATTGTACATCAATATGCTTATTCTTGAAATGATGAGTTGGGTTCTTTTCCAGAAATATCGCACTTTGACCGTCGCAATTTATCTTCATAGATCTTTTCTCAAACCCGATCCATGAACACAACCATTGCAACCATAATACTCCTTTTCTTCCATGAGTGGTTTCCATGTATTCAAATTCTGTTGTTGACAGGGATATGACTGCCTATCGCTTACTCATGCAGTTGATTACTCCACCGAACATATTGAACACATATCCACTGGTCAAACTTCATCGATCTAGATCTCCAACCCAGTCAACGTCAACAAATCCATGTACATCTACTTCTCTATCATTTCCAATCTTCCCCTAGTAGTGTATAATAGTCTTTTGTGCCAAAAAATACATGAATACTCTCTTGACAGTTGTCCAATGCTTCTTTCCAGGTTTCAACATGTACCTGCTCAACACTCACATACATTATAATACCAAAAACACTTGCATAGTGGACACATGCCATATCCTTTATTTCTTCCAGTGTCTTTCGAAACTGTTTAACAATTAGTCTTGCTCCCACAAGAATTGGCACCTTTATAGGTTTGCAATCCTGCATGCTGAAATATTTCAAAATTGTTTCAATATTCTTCTTTTTATTCAACCAAATCTTCCTAGCTACTCGATCTCTCTTAATATCCATTCCCATAATGAATTTTGGTGCACCGAGATCCTTCATGTCGAACTTAGAGGATAGTTGCTTCTTCACCTCCTTTATTGAATCCATGTTATTTCCTATCAACAACATGTCATTGACATATAATGCTACATATATGAAATGTCCAGCTTCTTCCTTGGAATATATGTAGTGATCAAATTTTCTTCTCACAAATCCAAAACTAAGGATGTATGTGTCAAAATTTTGATACCACATCCTTGGTGATTGCTTTAGACCATAAAGGGATCTTTTCAATTTTCACACCAAATCTTTCTTTCATTTTACTATAAATCCTTCAAGATATTTCATGTAGATTTATTCTCCTAGGTCCCCATGTAGGAACGTTGTCTTCACATCCATATTTTATATTTCCATATTGAATGTTGCAGTTAGAGACATTAGTACAGTAATGAACCTCAAAATTCCAATTTTTTTTTTTTTCTTAGTGACATTAAAATTTCCTTTTCATTGATCAACTCATTTCGAAGGTATCAAGGTTATCGTATGTGATTAGGTGTTGATACTATCACTCCCATAAGGGATATGGTCGCTACTGCTGTCGATACAACTACCTTCCTTTGTAAGAGAATTTTATCTTTAAACGTCTTTGGTTATCTAAAAACCATGTATATAAAGGTTACAAGGCTAAACTTGTTAAAAATATAGTTCCTCTGTTTACTAACAAAAGTTAGAAAAAGGGGTAAAGGCTTGTCCCGAGACATAGCTTTATAAAGTGTTAAACATTAGGGTATTCCAATCTCTCCAACATAACATTATCGTTTCTTATACATACGAGAACCTATACGAGAGGTATTGGGTTCCGAAAGGAACTACTCGTATTAAAGATCACTAGTCTTAGATTACTGAGGGACTTTAAAACTTTGTTAAAATTGTTCGAATGATACACTCTGTGTAAAATAGATCGTGATTTCCCTTACCCAACCATGACTCCAGACTTGTGGTGGGTTGACGGTTGTCATCGTTGAAGGGTTCAAGCGTGCTAGTCCTCCTTCCCGAAAGCATTAAGGTTAACGAAACAGGTAGTCTCATTCCAACTGAAGAGAAACTAGATTTATTGGTTGTATTAGGAATGCCCCTAATGGAGTCATATCCCTCGCACAGACTTGGTGTAAATTCGACTGATGTAATTTTTAGGTCCTGAGTTGAAGCCCCTGTCTAGCCTGAGTAATGGCGATATGCCTAGGCGCCTTTCGAGGTTTATAACTCGATGATTGTGTCAACGAAACCCAACCACCTAACCTCATTCACATGGTAGCGTACTGTTGCGTACTATCACTATTACTCTACTTTTGCGAAGGGTGGGTAGGTGATTAATGTTGTCTCTCGCCTGTGTCTAGGTATTTGCAAAACTAAAGAAAATGCCTTAGTGAAAACATGTGGTAGCTCTTAACTTTGTAAGAGGTTGGTGGTCTTGGGCAGACGCGACCTGGGCGGAGGATAGGAGGCATTTATTCCTTAGTGTTCCTTGTACATGGTAAGCCAAAGACTCTGTGCTATTTTCTTTTTCCCTCGAATCTGGGACTCTTAAATATTGAAGACTCTGTTGGTATTGATCTTCTCTGGTTTTGTATTTATGGGTTTGTTGGGTCACCGAAGATTTCCTATTCTATGTTGGATTTATTTACTTATATCCCGTTATTCTGTGATAGGTATCCTTTCCTCTACGAATCCTCGTAGAAGGCTCAGACTGTAAGGGATTTCAAAGGGGATGGGAGAGTCACCATTCTATGTGCCAGTGTTCTAGTTCAGAGGTAAGCTCTACACGACTCTAGTTCTGTAATGTAGGTCTGAACTCGGTATAACTCGATTAAGAGACTACATTCCTGGTTATGATTCCTTTTCGGGTGTTAAGGATTCGAAGGTTTATTTCCCCTCTTGTCATGACTCTATGCATATAAGTGACAGGGATACCTAAGAGTAAATAAGGATCCCAATGTATAACTATTGTAACGCCCAAAGGCCTGCATCTTATGTTGGGTGTCATCAACATATATATCACTAAGTAAATTATTTCTTGTTTCTATTGTGATTCGTATATCCATTGTCATACCCTATGTATATAAATTGTTCGTCAATGTGGTTGATGTGATTGTGTAATCTATATTCCCTGGATTTGCAAGGAGTCGGGAATAACGAAGATCTTCGAACTTCTGTGATCATTTCGCCTGTGAAATAGTTTTCGGTTTAGGGATTTTTATTCCAAGCATTCGGCTCTGGAAATGTGTATTTATGAATGTCTCTTCATATTACTTCAATGAAAAGGGTAAAGAAAATAATTAATTGATTTGTGGTAGCTATCCCAATGGTTTATGTATTCATACTCTATGTAGTTACTATTTTACTTGTTTACAGTCCTGTTTTTATTCACTATCCTTATTCGATGAAGAATTTTCTCGGTTATAATCATTAATGGTGGGCCCTTGTTTCCTGTGAGGGTACCCATCAACATTCTTTGGTTCCATTTCCCCCTTTCAACTGAGGATGGATTCGCTCAGTGGCGTCGATGGAAAAGATTCCACACTAACCGCAAGCTAAGTAATAATTTCGTATTTTAATTTCGTTAATCTTCTCTGCGAGTGATTTATTTCCTTATGATTAAATTGCGCTACTTCTGTTTCGGATATAATCTGTTTCTATTTAAAAAAAAATCCCTCTAAGTTTCATTGCTGACTCATGTGATCCATTCCCTTTTCAGGATTCGGATGCTTCACATTTGATGGATTCATTGATCGCCGGACCCGAAAAGGTACTCGAGTTCTGACAACCGGACTTCATCTTAGACACTAGGTTCTATTCGCTACTGTGTAAAATTTCGCCGCAAGGTTCTGTTGCTATAAGGCTTTCTAGGGTAATAGATTTACTTGTAATTTTAAATACTTGTTAGAAGGGAAGAAACCTCGTATTGAAACGAGTTTCACTATCCAAGGTTTATACTCTAGAGATTTGAAGGACTCGTCCTAGGCATTATGTCAGCTCTGTACATTCCTTTTGTTTTGTGGTTATTATGAGGGGAACAATTATGACCCTCTTCTATAATTTATACAGTGAGGTTTCATAGTATTGTTCTGTGATAGTCGATACTTATCCCCTGTGTATTAACTATTCATAGTTATATCTCATGGAAACCTTTATGTAATATACAATATTTATATTTGGGGTTTTAGATAGTCATGGTTATATATTTTAGTACAGACATGCATGATTATAATAATTTTCATTCGCTCCAGATTTCTCTAAATATTTACACAGATTTAAATCTTGTGATATATATTGGGTACTTAAAGATGTTTGACCATATGGTTATCTTATGATTAATAGATCATTCCAGAAATTGTAGTTTTCAGGATGTACATGCTTAATTTTTATTTCATTAAGTAGAATTAGATCTGTCTTGACACGATTAACACACAGTAGTACTGTAACACCATCTAATGTTCAGATCTGGCTTTTATTTCCACTAGATCTATAACTCATCACTTTATAATTTCATAATTTAAGATATCGATTATGTTCCTGTTAAGGTCCTAACCCACACATAGGTAGATCAATGTATTCAGATGTAATAAAGGTCAATATTAATAAGGCCTTTCAATAAAATAGAATAAGGCGGATGTAAGAAGACCTAA
>JZKD02S1934075.1:153569-181892 GCA_000966675.3 Picea glauca
GCTATTTTTAAGGGGGCGGACATGTTAAGGTCTTAACCCGCACATAGGTAGATCAATGTATTCGGATGTAATAAAGGTCAATATTAATAAGGCCTTTCAATAAAATAGAATAAGGGGGATGTAAGAAGACCTAATAGAAGATTCCACTTCTAGAAGGATCTTCCTCTAGATGCTTCTCTTAATAGACATATTTAGTATAAATAAGGGTCAAGGGTATGAAAACCCTATCTTGGAGATTATTGTAATAGAGCGCTGCTCGACTGGAGGTTGCCCCCTCGAAGAGGCCTGTGAACATTGCTTTCTAAATCAAAGTGTTATTTCAGTTGTTGTTCTCATATTATTTATGTGTTATTGTGGATGATTATGCTAGTTATATTACTATTATTCTTCCATTCCTAGCATTTTATTTCTGTTCTTCGTATTTATTAGATATGGTATCTTGCAGTTCCTACCACACAGAACTTACAAAAAACAGTCATAGATATATCCCGTAGAATACTAGTTTCATCCTTACAATGACGAATATACCAGGCTTGAATAGCTACAACCTTTTAATCGATTTAAATTATTTATACTTTAATTAATATACAACAACTCTGTAATTCTATCTAATACATATTCTGGAAAGATAATCGTCTACGATAGAAACTAGATACAATCATTTCAATAGTACAATCATCAAAAGAGGATAGTAAAGAGACATATCTAAAGTAGTCCGCGGGAAAACAAAGGGAACAACCACGTTCCTCCCAACCATAGAATAAGGCAGCCGACGCTTACCCAATTCACCCCCTAGCCTGACCATGAATCCATGAGGGCAAACTTGAAATCTCCTCTTCAGCAATGTCTTCCTCTATGAATAATCTTCTCACTTGCCTCACACTTAGAATCAATGTTCATAACAACAAGTATTTAGTAGTTCCTCCTCCCAACATACTCGACAACATCCTGCCTCCTCACATATGCTATTTAACAAAAAAGATGCTTTTGCCTAGGTCTTTCTTCCCCCTCCCCCCCCTTGAGAATTTTCACAGCTTTCTAAATCCCTGATTTCCAGGGGCTGCCAATGGCCAAATCTTTGATTTCCCACTTGTAATAATCAGCCCAGAGGTAGTTCCGACATGTTCCCCACTCATGGAGTCATGGTCAGCTGATTTTAACATGGTTGTTCCATTTGTCCTCCTGCAATCAATATAAAATATTCTATTTTCATACAAGTGTCATAGTCAAATAGTTAGTTGGGTCAAATCACATCTCTGCCCAACAGTCATAATAATTAATTACAATTATCAAATTCGAAATTCAGAATTGCCATAAATGGAAAATATTTTCCAAATTCGAATTTACTAAAAACATAATAATTTTCCAACAAATTTTAAATTTCAAAAATACTTAATTTTTGGGGATGTCACAAGTACTCTAATGGAGTTAATTTTGCAACAAGGGAAAAAATCTCACCGAAGTCAGCTCCTTCGACTTGGGAATATCCTTTCTCTACCAATTGAGTTTGAATTTATCTAATTGACATGTTACATTCATATTATTCTTGAATAACCACTTACTACAGACGATATTTCTTCCACTAGGTAATTGGACTAAGACTCGTGTCTCATTTTTGTGCAAGGATTTCATTTCTTTGACCATGGAATCCTTCCAGAGTATCCCCTCTATCGATTTGACTGCCTCCCTGACTGACTTGGGCTCCTCGTCAGTGGAAGTTAACACAAATTTGGAACATAAGTCAGGCAGACTATACCTTTCGACTCATTTTTTTAGTTGTTCAAACCTCCTTACAACTGGGGTCGGTTGTTCCACCTCTTCATATGATTCGATCGACTCATCTAAATCATATTCTTCTTTGTTCCTTAGTTCAAACCTCACCTTCTATGGATTATTCTATGTTTGAACCATCACTTCAAACTCAAACTTCCATCTGACTTCTCTGAAGACCACATATTGACTGTACATTATTTTCCTTGATGCAGGATCTCAGATCTTATATCCTTTCTTTATATTCAATGAAAATGCACTTGACTACCTTCTTTCCCATCTTGCTCCTCTTTTCCTTGGGACAATGCACAAATGCATCACAACCAAATACTTTGATATTTGAAACCGAAGGATTCTTACTAGACCATATCTCATGGGGAGTCATGTCGAATAGCGTCGACAAAGGAGACATCTTCACTAGATATTTTGCAGTTTCGAGTGTCTTTGCCCAAAATTTTTGTGTGAGATGAACACCATTGAGCATGCTCCTTTCCTTGTCCATCAATGTTCTATTCATTCTCTTGAAAAATCGATTTTTTTGTGGGGTATATGGTGTGGTATTTTGGCGTGCTATGCCACACTGCTTGTATAACTACTCAAAATCCTTCCCATAGAATTCACCACTGATGTCAATTCTCAACACCTTAATCTTCTTATCTGTCTGGTTTTCTACAAGATGCTTAAACTCTTTGAATTTATCAAAAACCTATGATTTCTTCCTTAGGAAATATATCCATGTCTTCATGGAAAAATCATTTATGAAGGAGAGATAATACAAGGATCCACCAAATGAAGGAATTGATATAAGGCCAAACACATCATTATGAACCAATTCTATAATCCCCTTTTCCCTTTTCGCTCCAGATAGTAACCTCACCTTACTTTGTTTTCCATATATACAATGTTCACAAAAATCAACTTCTAAATTACATTCAAGGAAATATTCAACCATACCTTTGTTATGCATAGTTCAAAATATTTTATCTCCAATGTGTCCTATCGTCTCGTTCCATAGCATGGTCGGGTTGACTTGATGAAGACTTTTCAATTCGATTTTAATCAAATCATCCCAAGTCGAGTCACGTCAATTCGAATTCGAGTCAACTTCATGAACAACGATGTTGTTGCATCCAATCGAGTCAACATTCCCTAATAACTTTTATAGTGTTCCAATATGGAATCCTTCCATTAATACCATCATACCTCTCACCATATTGCATTTATACTTCTAAAATAGAGTGTGCACTCCTACATCACTCATCTTGCTAACAGATATCAGGTTTCTTACCAAACCCAAAATATGTAGCACACCTAGAAGGGTTCTACTCCTCCCATACTGCAGTATTAGTCAGACTCTTCCCCATCCAATAATTTTGGTTGTCAATTCGTTCCCCAATAACACATCTCCTCCTTCATATCGTTCATATTCGCAGAACCATTCTCTATGTGGTGTCATATTATAGGATTCTCTTGAGTCGATCAACCAAACAGCTTGATTTGATTGTGCACTGGTCGATGCTAGATACACATCACCTCCATTATCTAGAGTAGTCTTCCTCTCAATTGACTTCTTCTCATTGGATATTGTATTGAATTTCATTTCCTTCTACTTGTATTCCCTTTTATAATGCCCAACTTTACCACATTTCCAACATTTTCTCATCGACTAAATGGGGGAATTTAGATATAGCCTGCGACTTAGACTTTCTACCAGAGAATTTTCCTTTATATCTATCAATCAATAGACCTCTGACCACTAATGCATCTTTGGTTGATCCTTCCATGTTCTTCCTTCTCATTTATTTTGATAATAGAGATGCAACCATGTCTTCTAGAACTAATGTGTTTGAATTACTCCCTATAACCACAAATAAGTTATCCCAGGAGTCTGATAAAGAACATAATAGGATAATACATTTCTCCTCCTTAGTTATTTTAATATCCATATAAGATAATTGGCTTATTATGGTTTTAAACAAATTTAAATTCTTAGTTACTTAACTATCCTCACTCATCCTTATAAGATACAACTTATTTCTAAGGAACAACTTATTTACCATGGATTTTGATTGGTAAAATATTCCAAACTTGTCCCACAATTTCTTGGCCAAATATTCACCTGAGACATTCAATAGTGTTGAATATGCAATACAAAGTCGAATCGTACTCCTTTCCCTTATGTTAAGTTTCTCCCATTCTTCCCTCAAAATACCTGATGGAATGGTACCTGGACAGACATATGTCCATTGTTATTGATCTACAAGGAGGTATTCAATTTTATTCTTCTAGAGCTCAAATTTCTAGCCATTGAATTTTTCGATCTCTATTCTTGAGCTACTTGCCATTCCTTAAGCACAAATTTGAATCTTTTTGACTTACGACTCTTACTGGACCTGGGATTTAGCTTAGATCCAAGGTTTTTAAACCAAGCTCTAATACCACATGGTAGGAAATTAAACACTTCCATGCTAAACCTAAAACAAGAGAGGAAGGAATATTTAAGCTATAAAATAAATGACAAAGAAAACACACAGTACATAGATATTTTACCCTGGAAACCCAAATGAGAAAAGATGCATTATTTGAGCATCTTTCTCTCGTGTTGTCTTATTAATTCATAATAAAAAGGTTACATTCCTAACCTTGGTCCACACCTAAGACACAATTGACATCATACCTTCCTTTCTTTACACAAGGACAACTTTGTAGCCAATTCGTCTTACATCTTCATGACTATAAACCTCTAAAATGATTTATCTAAAGATTAGTTGTTGTAACATTACAACACACCTTATTTATAGGCTTTAAAGTGGGAAAAACCCTAAAGAAAGGTGCCCAAAAATGGTTATAAATCCATGCAAATCATTGGCTACAAATCTCGTGAATCTTGGGATTATGTTACAATCGAATACCAAGTCGTATTACCAGTTGACTACCAATCAACCTTCATTCAGTCTTCAATCGGTTTCTACATGACCGCCTGCTAACCTCTTGTTAGTTGACCTCTTCGAATTACTGTCAACTACTTTGACTTCTAATTTTCCCGATCAATACACCTCAATCTTTGACTTTCATTACCAGTCGATCCACCTTGACTATACTTTCACTGCAAACAATATAATGACCCAACATCTCTATCTCCTAGGAACATTCTAGAGAAGGAATATTCTAGTAGGTGAAATATTCTAGTAAACATTATCACATTTATTGTGTTCACACTATTACATGGGAATTATTTACTAGAACTGGCCTCCATACATAATAATACATAACCACATTCCCATTGGGCACCTCCCTAGGTACCCCATACTACCTCCCTAGGTATACTACATTCCATCCCCTTTGTATGTTTCTTCCTAGAAACATGGGAATAAACCATACAATATGATCGTCTAAGAAATGTATCCAACTGGTACCAAGTATGACTATCCATACATCCTAATGGAAGACAAACATGATTTCCAACTACTATCTTTCCACCCTGAGCTTGATCCTTATAACACCTTTGGTGCCATGGAATTGTTACTCTATCCTGATATCATCCTGCAGTGTTGGTATTCCTCCATGTGCCTCTTGATTGGTTTTCTTTATGGTGCCATGTTGGTTCATAATACATGTGTTCATGCACATGCCCTTGCCTTGGTGATTGTTGTTTATCTATATGGTGTGGATGGCGATATACAACAACTTTAGGAATCAATCCTTTTTTCTTCAACTCTGCAATACAATGTTCCTTTGAGTCAATGATCTCTATGGGTTCTTTAGTGTTTCCTTCATGGGAATTTGTTTCATGTCCTTCTATAGACTCGACATCTGATTCAACTTTGGATTCTGCAATAAATTCTTTTCTTGCCCCCATGGGCCCTTCTTTCTTACTAAGAGACACATCCTGTACTTTCTTTTTCTTGTACCAAAGTTTCAAAAACTTCTTTTCCACATTAATATTAACTGTACCAATTTTTTACATCCAAGTATATCCAATAATAACATCCACATCATTCATACCTATGGCATGAAAATTAGAATGCAACACATATTTGTTCGTGGTGATCTTCAAACCTTTAAAAATTTGAACATTTTTACTCTCAACCTATGTGCTTTGAATATTATTTGCATGGACTTGCAACCTATTAACCAATTAAACATTGATACAATTTGGCCAAGGAAAGAGATTTAATACAATTTGTTAAGTACCTGAGTATATATGAAAATATATCTTAAAATAAACCCTTAATCTCAATAAAAATAAACTAAACCATTCACCAAATATTCAACACATGAATTTAAACGAAATCTTTGAGGTAGGGTAACACTATATATTAATCCTTATGGAAGGATAACACTCCTCAATAAATCCTTTATTTTTACAATAAAAATATTCTTCACTATGATTCAATTCATTGCTTACACTTCTTTATATAACACTCTCTATCTCCTAGGAACATTATAGAGAAGGGATATTCTAGTAGGTGGAACCTTCTAGTAAAACTTCTCACCCTTATTATGTTCACATTATTACATGGGCCTTATTTAATAGAATTAGCCTCCATACATAATAATACATAACCACATTCCCATTGGGTACCTCCCTAGGTACCCCATACTACCTCCTTAGGTATACTACAACTTGACATAGGCCAATCCTTTTTTGGAAAAAGACATGGAAAATTAGCCCAATAGAGAAATATAACCCCTAAAATTTCCTTGTCATGGATAATTTTTATTCAAAAGATGAATTAACAGATAAGGAGGCATCAAAAATTTATAATAACAATTAGAAATAGTGTGACATATTGTTATTAAGCTCAAGGGGATCTTCTGGTGGAATTTTCACTCTCTGGGATCATATCAAGTTAGTGTCCCTCTTTTCTTTTTCCTCTTCCTATTGGATATATAATCTTTTGTTGATAAAATCATCTTGGAAGAACATATAAATTTCAATATCTATTCTCCTATTTACTACTACTAGATAGACATGCATACTAATCCTCTCTACATGACTATGGAGATTCATTTCCCCTTACTCCTAGGATTCACATTAATGATTTTAATATGTCCCTCTTGTTGGGGAGGGGAAATAGGGAAGCTTCATTAAAGAGCCCATCGAGGGAGAAATTAACTTCGACAAATAAGAGGAGTGGGCGTAGTCATATAGTTGAACAATTGGACATATTTATCAATCATAGCTCCTTCCTTCTATATCCTCTCCAAGTTCCTTCCCATATCTTTCCTACTCAAACCTCTAATAAAAATCCTATCTCCGTATGCTTCTCCTTGCTAGAAAATTTGGAACCAAACCCTTTCTGTTTCAATCCTCTCTGGCTTAAAAAACCAATAATGTGGCAGATCATTAAGGAGGTTTGGAGCACTCGGGACACTTGATCCCCCTCCTTTGTATGGAAAGAAACAATTATATCTCTCAAAATAAATTTTAAAATTTGGGCTAAAACCTCCTTGAAATCTCCCTCTGTAGATCGGGAAGAAGATAGGTCTCATTTATCTAACCATCAATTGAAAATGGAAGCCATGGGAATTAACCAGGGGATAACAAATCCAAAAAGGTATCTAGCCTCTCAATACATCCAAACTTATGGGAAAAAAGAGGAATGCTCAACACTATAATTGAGAAATAGCTAGCTTAAGGAAAGTGATTGCACATGAAATTCTTTTATAAGTAGGCAAGGGATTGTCAAGCTATAAAACATGTATATGATTTTGAACTAGAAGATGGCAGTCAAGTGAATAAATTCAAATCCCCATTGGAGAAAATACACTTGCACTTCAAAACCCTTTACTTTGAGGGATATACAACCTTCGAGGAAGAAATCCAACAAATGCTCCAAGATATCACCACCATAGTCTCTACATATGAAAATCGACTTCTAGTAAGAAGGATATATGCAAAAGAAATCATCAAGGAAATTTGGTTTCTATATTCAAATAAAGCTCCAAGTCCCTATGGATCCGCAATCCACTTCTACCTCAATATAATGCTAAATGGAAGTAGGCCAAAGATCAAAATGGAAAGTTCAACTCCCCCTTCTTGACATTAATTCCAAAAGAGCCTAATTCGAAAACCTTCTCAAGATTCAAATCGATTTTTCTATGCAATGCCTCCTACAAATTTCTCACCAAAATGTTTGCAAACAGACTAGCCACCCTTCTCCTTAGTCTAATTTTGGAAGAGTAAGGAGGGTTCATAAAGAAAATATATGTCAATAATAATGTCATTTTGGTGCAAGAAACAATTCACTTTAATAAGAAGGACAAAGAAAAAGGAATTGTTATCAAGCTTGGCATGGAAAATGCACTTGATAGGGTAAAGCACAATTTCATATTTAATATCTTAAAAAAAATAGATCTAGTGAGTTATTTCATTAGCTAAGTGCAAGCCTCCATTGAGAAGCCCTAGATATCTGATTTGGTAAATAAATGAGATGCTCACTTCTTTCAAGGATCTAGGAGATTTAGAGAAGGATGTCCTATGTCACCCTCCCCATACATATTTATGGTAGAATTAGTTAGTAGAAGGATTGAAGAAGAAAGATAAAGTGGGATGCTCCTTAGAGTGGAAATCATTAGAGGAACAAAGGAAATAAACCACTCATAGTTTGTAGATGATACTCTCCTCATAGATGGATCCTTAGTTATAATAACACAAATATTCAAATTAGTGTTGGATCAATTATTAGAGGCCTCTAGAAAGAAAATAAATAACAACAAAAGAGACATGTTCAGTTGGATTAGATCCACCCTTACCCTCCATGATATTGCAAGAGATATGGGATTCTCATTTCATTCTCATTAGAATACATTCAAATATTTGAGAATCCCTATAGTGCTCAGTCGTCCAAGGACTTCATATTAGTTCCCCATCCTCTAAAAACTTAGGAATAAGATGATCAAATCGGGAACTAAGTGACTCAATCTAGTGGACCAAGTGATCCTCATAAAAATTTTCGTGTCTTCTCTACTCATTTTTCTCAATTCAACTATTCTGTCCCTAGTAGGTTTCATGTAATCTTTGCAAAAAGTGATTAGGATATACATGTGGCATGAAGGAAAAGAAAACACAAATAAAGTTCATCTGGTCAACTAGAACATAATTAATGCTCCCTTGGAAAAAAATCATTTGGCAATAAGAGATCATATATTATCTAATCATTGATGGGAGCCAAGCTCTTATGAGTATATGTGATAGGTAAATTGGCCTAGTGGAAAGAATTTCTCCAGCATAAATACTTGAAAAAATTCATCTCAGAATCTTAAATGATCTTGTGGTAGTGGTCTCTAGATCCCCTATTTGGCATCTGCATAAATAAATCATCCATGTCATATAGAAGCATCTCAAATGGATTTTAGGTATCGAGAAACATATTAGATATGGGAAGAAAATAAAACAAGATGCCCTCCCCTTATTTAGGACTTGTCACTTCAAGATCTAAGAGTATAGATGTCAAATCAAGGTATCACCTCTCTCTTTGATATTTCCAAATGGGACAACTCTAAGGTTAGGAAATGGACTGGATGGAAGTAGTTAAATCCTCCTAAGGAGTTATAATACAAGGTGAACTAAGATCTCTATCAACTAAAAGGTGCACCTCCCTTGAATAAAAGAGCCAAGGGAGGATGTTCCCCCTAAGGGGGAATCTATTATATGAGCATTGGATGCTCCAAAGATTTATCTGACCAAAACCTATCACCCCAATCCCCCATCTAGAAATTAGTCCAGGGAATATATTTCCTACCTAATATCCATTTCTTCATAGATTGATTCTCACAAAAAAATATTTACTCATGGAAATATGTAGAAAAGAGAGTTTGATAGACCCTCCCTTTACTACAGGTGCAAATGAAATGAGAATTAGTCAAGCACTATTTTTTGAGTTTGAATTTGTTGCAAAAGTGTGGAGGATAGAAACTAAATATCTTGGAAAACTCATTCACACACGCATGATACAAGACACATGTTGTTGAATTGAAGTCATCACTATCATAGTTTTGTGCACAATAAACTGCTTTTAAATAGGTATTTGATGGCGTTACCTAAATTCTTGGTGTGGAAAATATGGGTGGCTTGGAATGAATACATATTTAAATAAGATCCCCCATCCCTAGAAAAGTGTTAATACGGGCCCAATCCCTCCTACATGAAGAAATTATCTCCAATGGAATCGGTCAAAAAATCCTATCTAGTCTAATGGTAGAAAAACTCTAGTTGTGATATTTGCTTTGATCTAAGATCCCTATGAAATCGCACTAGGTTAATTGTCTTTCCTTCTCTCGGAAATGGAAAATCATATTGGGAGAGAAATACTTTCAGCAATGGATGAAAGAATGTAACCACCCTATTATGTTCTTTGATGAGGCTTCCAAAGAAAATCCTAGGGTGGCAGGTGTATCCATTCGCTTGGGGAATGTCCATTCTAGGTTATTCCTTGATTGTTATTAGAGTTGTACATGGAAATTTTTTACCTAACCGCTCTACCCTAGCATGATTGGTAAGAAGGACTCATCAAAGGTACAAAATTTGTTTCTTCCATGTGTTGCACCATCAAAATAACTTAATTTATCATCAAGAAAACATGAGTACATGATTGAATCTTGGGTAATGCATACTAAATAGGGGAATACCAATCCATATCCCCCCATAGAATTTTATGTAATTTTTTATGGGATTCATAGTAGTTTGCAAGGAAAGGCTCCCCCTCTCCACATTTATGGAACGACAGTGTGAGATTCATCCTATTTAACTTACTTATGTGTGAATTATCATGAACAATAGAGTCATTTATTTGGATTTTCTCTAGATCTTTTTCGGGCTAGCTTCTAGTTCTGATTGGCTAAGGAATTTTCCTATTTGTTGGGAATCTCAGAGAAATCACAAGAGCCTCATTTTCAAATAAGTTTCCTCTTCTTTTCCTTAGTTTGAGTGCTTCATTGCAATAATGTTGGGTGGCACTAGTTCTAGCTAAAGGTCATGTGAACTAGTCGGAGGACTTTGTGTTAAGTGGGTTTTTAGAGAATCCACCTTGGTTTAGAGATGCAACTTTAGGTTCTTCAATTCATGGTCGATTAGCTATCAGGATTGACAAATTAGAGAGAGACACTTGTTTCCATTGGATAGGTAAAAGGGTCAACCTTCTAGTCAAAGTTTGTAGTTGAAGAAGGATGGTGCATTATTTGTGTAGAAAGTCTCTCTCCTATGAACTAAGAGATGTAAAGAAAGGGATCAAGTATTTCATAGAGGAGGAACAAGAATCCCATTGCAATGTTATTAATGCTCACATCTAGTGGGAACACAAGAAAGTTGAGCTAGAGAATAAAATTCAGGACATGAGCACCACTAAAGACACATGTGCAATTAACATAGCTAGACATATTATAGATTTGAGAAATTGGTAGAAGGAGATAAATTCTTTTGGGGGTGTTCAACTTAGCAAGGATATGGAGATTTACCTTAAAGTTGATTTTGTCAAGTAGCTCCTTTAGAGGATGGAAACCCACCTAGGTAGCACATATAACGTAATCCTCCTCTGTTTATCCTTAGTATTCTTTTGTTATAGACTCTTCCCAGGCATCCTCGACCCCTAAGAAATTTAGTTCCCCTCTGAATGAAAAAAAAACAAAAAAAACAAAAAAAACAAACTTATAAGGAGAATGAGGAAAAGAATTGGAAAAAATTGTTGGCTTGAAGAGGTTCAAAATAATCCACGATTTCAGTTTCTCTATGGTCTATTATGATTTAATATGTATTTCATAGTTATTTATTTCTCCATCAATGTGTTAAACAATATAATTATCAAGTTATAATAGAAAGTTTTTAGACTTCTAAATAATATGAGAAACTCCTTTCACCCATTTATTTTTTGAATGTAAGGTATAGACCTATTATATATATTTTTCTAACTACTTGGTATCAATGCAACCCCCTTTAATACTATAAATACTCTTTGTTTTTGTTAAAATGAAAAAAAAGGGTAAACCAAATAATGTGAAACATAACTTTACCCTAATGAACTTATTACTTTCATTTCTATTATATTCAAATATACAAATAACATGAAAAATAGTATATCTAATTATCTTTATTTGTGAATAAATATATTATTTATTGATCTTAAAAAAACAACAAATATTATTATTATAAATAAAATCATCATACTTATTAATATAATTATTATCAATAAAATTTTATTTTAAAATAAAAAAAATAATATTTTATAAATTTACCATAAATGAGGTGTTACCCGTGCATTTATGATGAAACACTGGTGTCATCAACGAGGAGCTACCTAGTACTTCATGTACCTTCCTAGCATGGTGGCCCTCATGGCTCACTACTCCCTGGTGGTACATTCTTGGAGGTTCTTAGACTTGGTGGGTATGATGATGACCCAACTCCTCAGCTTTGGAAACACGAGGTCATGCGAGACTAAAGAAACAATTATGGTTGGTTTTAATGCTGAAGAGGGAAATTTTTTCTATTACAAAGGCGAGGACAATGCTCCTCAAGCTTGAAGAATTCTAGCTCAGTTTTTATTTCATGTTTTTGTACTCTAGCTCAGTTTTTATTTCATGTTTCTTCAATTTGTATCAGTCAAAATACAATAAGTTGTATGGAATAAGTTCAAATTTTGGCCAACCAGTCAATTTTTTTTTTTTATCTCAAACTTTAATGCCTCAACTAGTTTCCTATGGTTTCCTATGTTAACAGCTCTGACACCAATTTTAAAAGTAAAAGGAATCGTAACTCTAGATTACAATTTTTATTTTATTTTATTTATATAAATTTATGATTAATTTAAATTAAATTATTATCTGAGAGCATACTTTATATGCATATGGAACCATCTCATGTAGTTAATACATTCCTTTTATAGTTTCCAACCACCGTTAATTTACCATGCCTCTAAAATTGATAGCTTCATATCTATTCCCTCGTATTCCATTATTTTCGATGGTAATAAGTGGTAACCTAGGAGAGTGCCTCGTCTAAAATAGAAAATATGCCAAGAGAACTTTGTTCCATATATTTGCATTTATTTATTTATTGAATTTCTTATTAATTTTTATTTTTAATTTTGCATGGAGTTACATATAGGTATTACAACAAAATTTGTAATTTTTATTTTATTTTAAAATAAAAAACATATTTTTAAAATGCTCTCTCTATATATCATATTTTCTGTTAAAAAATAGTCCTCAATCTTTCTCAATTATCTTTCTTTCTTTTAACTTATTTCCACCATGATGAAGGAGTCATAATAACGGAATATAAGTCAAAAGTCACATCACTCTCTGTATTTATTTTTTCCTAGAGAAAAAAAATTACTCATTTTTTATTCAAAGTTAAATGAAAAACTATATTCTTTAAATGCTTACAAAACTTTTACATACGTTAGACAAAAATATTAAAAACTTTAGGGATATACTCCTTTACATCTAGCTCTTGCATCATTCAACCAAAAGGTAGTTTCATCCATATAGTATGTACACAAATGTTACTATTCTATTTAAGCATTGTTGATGTTATAACAATTAGAACAAAGTTACCAATTTAATTTAATGAGAATTCTGTAAAGTTTTCTTTCTTTTTTAGGGGTTACATTTTTTTTATCTCATTTTGAAATACTATTTTCTTTTTTGAAATTAAGATTTTTCAAATAAGTATGTCTCCTTAATTAATTTATGGTGCCACACTTTTTAAATATAATGTAAAATATTGTGTTTCACACATTTTTTACCTTTACTTCAATACATAAGAAACAATTATAACTAAATAACACTATTTTTAAATAATTATAAAAAAAAACATACATTTTAAAGTCATATATAATTATAAAATCTATACATTTTGGAAGCTATCTGCTTAAAATAACATGTCAAATAAAGCATTTTTATGGACTTAACTGAAGAAAAAAAATAACATTTTTTTCTATAATTTTATACATTTGAAGTAAAAAATTGCAATATTTAATGCCATTTTCCCTAATATATTGATTCACATACAAATAAAATTAAAAGGAAAATAATAAAAAAGATTCATCATGAAACAAGAATAGATACATATTCATTCTTATTTTAAAATCTGAAAGTCAAAACATTACAATTATACCTCATCAAAAATTTGCAAAATTGAGCATCGTTTTCAAGGGAATCTTAAAGCTAATCAAGAATATCATATATCCAAAATTCATCATTATCAAGAGACACATCATCATATTATTGGACATCATTTTTGTTAGGAAATGAGCAACACTTCCACACTAAATCTATCAAAAGAGAGGAAGAGATATTTAATCAAGAAAGTAAATGACAAAGCAAACAAATAGTACACAGAGATTTTACCCTGGAAACCCAAACCGGGAAAACCAACATTCCTTGAGCATTCCGCTCTCTTGTTGTGTTCTTCATTTAGAATAAAATGTTACATGTCTAACCTTGGTCCACACCTAAGACACAATCGACATCATACCTTCCTGCTTTACACAAGAACAACCATGTAGCCAATTCAACTTACATCTACATGACCATCAATCTATACAATTATTTATTGGAGATTACGCATTCATAATCTCTTATAGCATTGCAACATGCCTTCTTTATAATATTTATAGTACGAAAAACCATAAACAAAAGGATCCAAAAAATGGTTACAGATCCACACAGATCATTGGCTACAAATCCCATGAATCTCAGGATTTTGTTATAGTCGACTACCAAGTCGGATTACCAGTTGATTACTAGTCGGGATTCATTCAATATTTAGTTGGTTTCCATACACCCGCCTGTCAACCTCTTGTCGATTGACCTCTTTGACTTCAACTTTAATTAGTCAAACTACCTCTACCTTTGACTTCGACTAGACTTTCACTATAAAGAATATAACAACCCAACATTCCCCTACTTGTTGTTTTCTTTGCTGAAACCGAGAGACCTATGAACTCTCATTAACAAACCCAAGGAATCAATGCCCATTGCCTCTCTACACCAAGAGAACTTCACAACACTCAAATACTTGGTCAAAGAGTCTACTATGTTTTCCAACATGTCTACTTTCTCCAACAACACCTTGTTGCTTTCCACCATGTCTCCCAAAAAATGGTATTGTACATCAATGTGCTTAGTATTAGAATGATAAGCACGATTCTTTCCAGAAATATTGTGCTTTCACTGTCGCAACTTATCTTCATAGATCTCTTCTCAAATCCAATTCCTGAACATAGCCTTTGCAACCATACTGCTTCTTTGCTTCCATGAGTGGTTGTCATGTATTCAAGTTCTTTTGTTGACAAGGCTACAACCACCTATATCTTACTCATCCAATTGATTCGTCTACCGATAATTTTGAACCCATATCCATTGGTCGACCTCTGCCGATCTAAATCTCCAACCCAGTTGGCGTTGATAAATCCATGTACATTTAATTCACTGTCACCTCCAGGTTTTCCTTGGTAGCATATAACATAATCTTTTGTTCCACAAAAATACCTGAATACTCTATTGATAGTTGTCCAGTGCTCCTTCCCAGGTGTCGACATGTATCTACTCAACACTCCCACTGCATGGGAAATGCTTGGTCAAGTGCATGCCATTGCATGCATTATAATACCAAAAAAAATTACATAGGGAACACATGACATGTCTTCTATTTCCTCTTATCCTTGGACACTATTAAGTAGTTAGCCTTGATCCCACAATAATTGGCACCTTCATAGTTTTTCAATCCTACATGTTGAAACATTTCAATATTGTTTCAATATAATTCATCTAGTTCAACCAAACATTTCTAGTTGCTCGATCTCTTTTAATCTCCATTCCCATAATGAATTCCACTGCACCGAGATCCTTCATGTTGAACTTGGAGGAAAACTGCTTCTTTACCTCCTTTATTGTATTCATGTTGTTTCCAATCAACAACATGTCATCGACATATAATGCTACATATATGAAACGGTCATCTTATTCTTTGGAGTATATGCAGTGATCAACTTTATGTCTCACAAACCCAAAACTAAGGATGTATGTGTCAAAATTTGGGTACCACATCCTTGGTGATTTCTTTGGACCATAAATATATCTTTTCAGTTTACACACCAAATCATTTTTTCCCTTTACTACAAATTCTTCAGGTTGCTTCATGTAGATTTCCTCTTCCAAGTCCCCATGTAGTAACATTGTCGTCACATCCATCTTTTCTATTTTTATATGAAATGTTGCAACCAAAGTCATTAGTACTCTAATGGAAGTTAATTTTTCGACAGGGGAAAAAATATCATCGAAGTCGACTCCTTTGACTTGGGAATATCCTTTCTCTACCAAACGAGCTTTGAATTTCTCGACTTGACCTGTTACGTTCATCTTCTTTTTGGATACCCATTTTCTATCGATATGATTTCTTCCACTAGGTAATTTGACTAAGTCCCATGTCTCATTCTTGTGCAAGGATTCCATATGTTTGACCATGGCATCCTTCAAGAGTTTTCCATTTGCTGAGTTGACTTCCTCTCTAACTGACTTGGGCTCATCATCGGTGGAAATTAACACAAATGTGGATTCAAAGTCAGGTGAACTATACATTTTGACTAGTTTTCTTACTCGTTCTGACCATCTTACAACTGGGGTCGGTTGTTCCACCTCTCTTTCTGATTTAGTTGACTCATTTGAATCATCTTCTTCGTTCCTTAGTTCAAACTGCACCTTCTCTCGATTATTCTCGATCTAAACAATGTATTTATGCTCAGACTTACTTCCAACTTCTCTGAAAACCACATCTCGACTGTACAATTTTTTCCTTGATGCAGGATCCTAGAGATTATATCCTTTCATTCCTTCTTTGTATCCAATGAAAATACACTTGAATTCATTATTGTCTATCTTTCTCCTCTTTTCCTTGGGAACATGCACAAATGAATCAAATAAAAATAATTTGAGATTTGAAAACAAAGGATTCTAACCCGACCATACCTCATGTAAAGTCGTGTTGACTAGCACTAAGGAAGGAGACATATTCAATAGGTATTTTGCAGTTTCAACTACCTTCGCTTAGAATTCTTGTGCGAGTCCATCACCACTGAGCATGCTCCTTGCCTTGTCCATTAATATTATTTTAATTCTCTCAGCAACTCCATTTTGTTGTGGGGTAAATGGTGTGGTATTTTGGCATGCTATGCGACACTACTTGCATAAATGATCAAATTATTTTCAACAGAATTCACCACTGTTGTCATTTTTTTGAACCTTGATCTTCTTATCTATCCAGTTTTCTACAGGATATTTAAATTCTTAGAATTTCTATAAAACCTTTGATTTCTTCCTCAAGAAATATATCGATGTCTTTCTGGAAAAATCATATAACTTATATGAAGGAGACATAATACAGGGATCCACCAAGTGAAGACACTGAAACAGGGCCCAACACATAACTATGAACCAACTCTAGAATCCAATTTTCCCTTGTCACTCCATATGGGAACCTCACCTGACTTTGTTTTCCATATAGACAATGTTCACAAAAGTCTACTTCTAAACTACATTCAAAAAAATATTCAACCATACCTTTGTTATGCATAATTCGAAGTATTTTTTATCCTATGTGTCCCATCCTCTCGTTCCATAGAATGGTCGGTTAGCCTTTATGATGAATTTTCAAATCAATTTGAATCGATTCAACCGAGTTGAGTCGATTCAAGTCGAAGTCAAATTGAATTCAGGAACAACGATGTTCTTGCATCCAGTTGAGTCAACACTCCCTAGTAAGTTGTATAGGGTTCCAATCCAAACTCATTTCATTAATACCATCGCACCTCTGACCATATTGGATGAATCCTTTTGAAATAGAGTGTGCACCCATGCATCACTCATTTTGCTGACAAATATTAGGTTTCTTTCCAAACCCAGAATGTGTTGCACACCTAGAATGGTTCTACTCCTCCCATCCTGCACTATCAGTCGAACTCTTCCTCGCCTGAAAATTTTGGTTGTCGATTCGTCCCCCAAGAACATGTCTCCTCCTATATATTGTTCATATTCACATAACCATTCTCTATGTGGTGTGATGTGATAGGATTCTCTTGAGTCAATCAACCAAACATCTTGATCTTATTGTGTACTGGTTGATGCTAGGTACACATCGCCTCCCATATCTGGAGTCGTCTTTCTCTCAGTTGACTGCTTCTCATTTGATCTTGTATTGGCTTCCATTTCCTTCGATTTGCAGTCCCTTTTGTAATGCCCATCTTTACCGCATTTCCAAAATCTTCTCATTGAATGAAAAAGGGATTTATATCTACCCTTTGACTTAGAATTTCTACCGGATAATTTTCCTTTGCCTCTGTAAATCGATCAACCTCTAACCACTAAAGCATATTTGGTCGATCATTCCATGTTCTTCCTTCTCATTTATTCTGATAGTAGATATGAAACCACGTATTCTAGTGTTAATGTGTTTTTATTACTCCCTATAACCACGACTAAGTTATCCTAGGAGTATGGAAAAGAACATAATAGGCTAATACATTTCTCCCCCTTAGTGATTTTAATATCCACAGAAGATAACTGGCTTATAATGGTATTAAATGA
This sequence comes from Picea glauca, assembly GCA_000966675.3. NCBI lineage: Eukaryota > Viridiplantae > Streptophyta > Pinopsida > Pinales > Pinaceae > Picea > Picea glauca. Next base: position 171,924 of record JZKD02S1934075.1, read on the forward strand.
ATTTAAATTCTCAGTAACCAAACTTCCCTCACTCATCCTTAAAAGATAGAGTTTCTTTTTGAGAAATAACTTATTTACCAGGGATTTCGACTGGTAAAATCTCCCCAACTTGTCCCACAGTTTCTTGGCCAAATATTCACCTGAGACATTCAACAGTACTGAATCTGAAAGACAAAGTCAAATCACACTCCTTTCTCTTCTCTCAAGTTTCTCCCATTATTCAATAGACATACATGTCATCGTGGTACTTGGATAGACTATTGTACATTATTATTGTTCTATAAGGAGATCTTCAATTTTAAGCTTCCAAAGCTCAAAATTCTAGCCATTGAAAATTTTCGATTTCTATCCTCGAGCTGCTCGCCATTATTTAACACAATCTTTAAATATTTCTAATTTACGAATCTTACTAAACCTAGGGTTTAGATCAGATCTAAGGTTGTTAAACAAAGCTCTGATACCATATGTTAGGAAATGAGGAACACTTCCACACTAAATCTAGTAGAAGAGAGGAAGAGAGATTTAATCAAGAAAGTAAATGACACAACAAACACAAAGTACATAGAGATTTTACCCTCGAAACCCAAACCGAGAAAACTATCATTCCTTGAGCATTATGCTCTCTTTTTGTCTTATTTATTCAGAATAAAAGATTACATGGCTAACCTTGGACCACACCTAAGACACTATTGACATCATACCTTCTTGTTTTACACAAGAACAACCATGTAGCTAATTCGGCTTACATCTGCATGACCAACAACCTCTATGATTAATGATTGGTGATTATCCATTCATAATATCTTACATCATTACACCATCAATTATTTATAGGCTATACATTAGGAAAAACCCTAAACAAAAGGAACCCAAAAATGGTTACAGATCCACACAGATCATTGACAACAAATACCACAAATCTTGGGACTATGTTATAGTCGACTACCAAATTGGATTACCAATCAACCTTCATCTAGTATTCAGTCGGTTTCCACATGCCCGCCTATCGACCTCTTGTCGGTTGAACTCTTCAACTTTTTTTCGGTGTCTTCAACTTCGACTTTACCCGGTCGAACCACCTCGACCTTCAACTTCAACTGTTAGTTGATCCACCTTGACTAGACTTTCATTGCAAAGAATATAACAACCCAACAATTTTGTGCTTCCACTGTTTCATTTTTCTCTTCCATTAGGTCTTTGATATACGCAAGTTCTCCAAAGTGATTCTTTCCAATCAATCCTCCTAATGGTAACTGAGCTTTCTTAGACATTTTTTCCACATTTGATTCATTAAAATCTCATTTCCTCAAGACAACTTCTTTCATTTCATATGGAAGAGATGGAATAACAATAATTCTTTGTTGAATAAAACTGCACTGTAATGGGTCACTTTCAATGACTATGCAATTTATTCCTTTTTGTAAGCAACATGATAGTGTTGTACCTAATCACCAAAAAAACATAAACTAAAAATAATAATATTGAAGTATAATTTCATAAATGTTACAAGACTTACATGAACCCGAGAACAAATCCAAAACCCATTATCCTTCATTTGAAAATGTATCTATACGATAATTAATTAGTGCTTGTGGTTTTTGATAAATGTTAACGATCTCTCATTTCAAATCCTTTTCATCATATGTTATCTTTCTAACCACAACATTGTAAACCAATAAACTACTAGGCTTCCCTCCATCCTTTACATTGAAAATAATAGAATCATAAGAATAATCTTTTATCCATCTTGCAAGATGTATGCTCTCATTATCACATGTAAATGGTTCTCTATTGGATCTATGAATATTAGGCATGTGATTGTAACACAAATAAGTTCAAATTCAATTAACATGTGAATTAATAAAATTGATTTCTAATCTTAATCGCTAAACATACACTTTCAATATCTTACCAATAAAGTTGCATCCTTATCTTTTCTTCTCCCTTGAAGCTTCATTGTACTAATCCTTGTTGTGTGTCTGAATGGAAAACTATAAATCTCCAAAAATGGTGATTTTATGATTTCCATAAATCTCATAACCAATTTATTTAAATATTGATAAGTATAAGGCTCACTATCATATCCAATGTTTTGGATATTATAACCATGAGGGATATCCACAATAACTAGGGAGTATTCCTTTTTAGGAACAATATTTGCAATTTTTTCACAATCACCTAATATCACTTTATATTGAACAATGTCGAGCCCATTCCAAATGTCGTGATCAAGGGTGTCATCAAGTTCAACATTTTGAGCACGTCTCCTTCTTTCTATTTCAAACTTGGCTTTTTGAATAAAACTTTCGAAGGTTTCAGGTACTCCATTTGCATTCTTTTTTGGAATCTTTAATGAAACAAATAAACATATAGTTATATATCTATGACTAATAAAATAGAAATAAATCAACCCACAAATGAATCATATGAATGTAATAAATCAACATACTTTTTGAATGCAACAAAAAATTGTTTCAATGTTGTTATAGAGCTTGAATCTAAATAGTTGAGTCTAACATCATCCCAACTCTCTTGATTCAACATCTTAACCATTTCCTCTAGTATTTTCATATACACCTTGTGACTAAATTAAAAAAAATGTCATAATGATATATATATATAATACAATACATAGAATATAGATATGTTAAACTAAAAACAATAATTTTGTAATCCTAACATAAATAAGAAATAACTCAACAAAATTACTTTTTAAATTCATCACACATTTATTCCATTGACAATTCACCCAACCTTACATTTAATAATATACCTATGATAAGTGTCTCATCCTTCACTCATTGTATCATTCTCCAAGGTGTTATAGTCATATCTTCTAACAGATTCTTGATTTCAGGACTTGTCTTACTTGTGCTACATATTAAGGGTTTAGCCTTCTTAACCCTCTGGTTTTTTATACCATATTTTCCCATAGGCTGAAGATCTCATCTACAAAATACCATACATGTCTAGTTATAAATTCCAATTGAAAATAGTTATCCACAACTTTGAATGCATCACTTCCTTTGGGATTTTTTTCTTTTACATTTTCCTCCTCAATTGGGAAGCCTATTTCCATACAACATTGATTCTAAAACTTTTCATCAACATTTGATCTCTCCCCACCACATATTTCAAAAAACTCATTGTGGATAAATATCACCCTTTGAATGAAAGTCATGGACATCCTATACTTATTAACTGTGTTATGATCCCATGACAATACCTTTTCTTCTGCATATGTTAAACCAACATAAAATATACATTTTATTGTTTCAAAAAGAGGGTTATTGGGATGCTCTCGCATCAATTCTCTTTTAGATCCGCGGAATGTTTTACTCCAATAATGTAATATTTATAATCAAAACATTTTGATCTATAAAATTCATCCCTACTAGGAACTTACATTGGGTCAACAAGAACTAGGTGGTCAACCACAAGTGCATATGGATTTTACCTAATCAATGCTTTCAAGTTGTGAATATGTAAGTGATGTTTTTTGATAATTTGATATTTTTCTTGTTGTTATGTGGGTTTATAAATCTTCTTCACATTCAACTAAAATGTATGGCCATCATCAACTAAGTTGGTCATCCTCAATTGATTTCGAATGACATTTTGTGCCGTTTTCATAATACCATCCTCTATATCAGCACCTAGTGATATTATTTCTCTACTACCTTTAGGACTTTCATTATGATATTTAGAGATAACCATGACTTCTTCTTCATCATCATAATCATTTTGTTTCCTCCTCTTATGATTTAAATGGGTTTCATATAAATCAATTATCGCTTCATAATCAATAGGAATGGAATCATCCATGAACATTGCTTTTTTTCGTTTCTCTTGTTTATTATTCTTGTGATAAGGAGTGATAACCTCATTGGCACTAATCTCAACAACATATTCATTTGGAGTTTCCACATATTCAAATGTAACCCTTCTAGGCTTTCTTGAATGATAATTTTTCTTTCTTCTTTCTTGTTCCTGTGTGTCTACTCTTACAACTTCAACCTCTGTTACTTTTTGTTTCTTTTACCTTCCTTTTTGTGCCTTATCGATATAAAAGGAATTGATGAATTACATGATATTTTTCTTTGTAGAGTAAATCCCCACTAACATATGTGAAAGTCACATAACAAAATCCTGTAAAAATAAAATATAACATTTCCATGTTAAATAAGATTTAAAATTTATCATGATACTTATAATAATACATGATACAAAAATAAGAATAAACAAACTTACATTGCCTCTCTCAATGTCTTCAATGATAGATTCACATGATTCTGTAAAACATTCGTCCCTGTTATAATTTCTCAATTTGAAACAATATCTAATATTGATATAAGTACTAGCTTGTTTCACGAATGCATAAAAAATATCTATGTCTGGCACCAAACATATATCTCGTAACAAGCCAAATGTCTGATAATTTCCTTGCACGTGTTCAAACTCAACACAGTACAAATATAGATTTTCTCCATTATTTCCTTTTTTGTCTTTAACAAACCAAGAATATTCTATTCTGTTTTCACTTTCGACAAATTTCCACTCTCTCACATTCTTCATTTCCCTTGAGAGCTCAGGTGTTGGCCCTTCAACAAATGTATTATCAATTTGTTTCCTAACATTCATGGAGTCCCTAGTTGCAATTTTGGATTCCATTATTGTAGGTCTTGATCTAGATACATTCACATATATTTTCTTTCTTGTCATTTTTCCTATATACAAAATTAAAAAAATAAATTACGTCTTTATAATACTGATGGGAAACTGTTTATATTATAATAAAAAAGAATAAAATCATCTATAAGATTTTAATTTAAAAAAAAAATTACTTGACCTGTGGGGGTACTAGGGGCGATGTTGGGACCAAGTCTTGGCCTATGAGGTAAATGGAGGTGATTTCGGGCATCGCTCCAGCTCCCCGCAGGCTATGTCTTGGCCCACAACCCCTCGCAGGCTAAGTCCTAGTCCCTTGGGGGCCAAGACTTGGCCTATGGGGGGATGGGGTGGTGCCCAAAATCACCTACAACGCCCTCGTATGACAAGACTTGGTACCGTGCGGAGGGGAATCTCCCCCATTAACCCCCATGGGCTAGAACTATAATAAAATTGTTGAAAAACAATAAAACTATAAAAACAATTATAAAAAATACACTAAAATTTGTTTTTTTTTTCATTTTTTGTTCTTAAAATCCTAAAAAAATTGTTAAAATTTCTTCCAAAAAGGTTTAAAAATCTTTTAAAATTTGTGATTTATTTATAAAAAATATTAAATAAAACTCATATATTTTAGGGTTTTCGATGATTTTCGCATAAAAAAAATTCATATAATTCAAAGTTGACCTTATATAATTTTTTTTTTTGGTAAATGGTGAGAATTAAAAAAAGTACTAACCTATGAAATCTTAGGTTCTCCTCAAATGTCTCCTTGATGCTTCTATTTTGTATATTTCTCCAAACTGTTTAGCAAATGGTGCCCAACATTTAACACAATGTAAAAAGACAAATCAAGAGTGTGTATGTATAACAAAGATTATATGAATGATTGCTAACTTTAATGAATAAGGGATAAATAAAAAAGAAAAAGAGTGTGTATATATATATACCAAATATTATATGAATCATCACTAAGTTTAATGAATGTGGGATAAATTAAAAAACATGAAAAATATTGTAATTAACTAATAAATAATGAATTAATAGAGTAAATTTTTTGTTTAATTTTGAAGGGAAAATATTATAGGGAAACATTTTGGGGGAAAATTTTTGGAGGGAAAAGTTCATTCTATAAGTTATAAAATTGTCATTGGGAGGGTGAGCATTTGTATCATTCTATGTTCTTAGTGAGAAGTGATGAATTTGTTAGATAAATAATATTTTATTTCTGAGACATCAATGTATTGCTCACATACGTCTTCTTTTGGGACTAGCAAATGCGATGAGAATACTTGTAACATAAATGAGGAGTCATATTTTCCACCTAGTCAGAAGTTTGATCATAGTCCAAACAATGATATTTAACATTTTATCAGAAAAGTCCTAAATCCGAGGACTTTGAAGGCACCAATGATAAAGAGGAGGGATATGATGGAGATCAATCTGTTCAACGGTTTAATGATATTGAAAATATTCAAAATTTAGGTCCAAGTGAAGACTTTGATTACAGTTTAAATGATTGGGATGATAATTTTCCTCCAAGTGAGGATTTTCAAGGTACTAATGAGAATGATGAAGATTTTCCTCCAAGTGAGCATTTTCAAGGAACTAATGAGGATGATGAATAATTTCCCTCAAGTGAGGATTTTAAAATTAGTGAAGTTGATTATGCCAATGGTGGACACTCTTTCCCGAGTGGGGAATTTAAAAGAAATGATGTTGATGATGATTATTTTCCTCCAAGTGAGGACTTTCAAGGTACTGATGACGATGATGAAGTTTTTTCTCCAAGTGAGGATTTTCATGGAACTAATGAGGATGATAAAGAATTTCCCTCAAGTGGGGATTTTAAAAGCAGTGAATATGATTATGCCAATGGTGGACACTTTTTCTCGAGTGAGGAATTTAAAGGAAGTAATGTTGATGATGATTATTTTCCTCCAAGTGAGGATTTTCAAGGTACTAATGAGGATGATGTAGATTTTCCTCCAAGTGAGGATTTTCAAGGCACTAATGAGGATGATGAATAATTTCCATCAAGTGGGGATTTTAAAATTAGTGAAGATGATTATGCCAATGGTGGACACTCTTTTCCGAGTGGGTAATTTAAAGGCAACGATATTGATGATGATGATTTTCCTCCAAGTGAGGATTTTCAAGGTATTGATGACGATGGTGGAGATTTTCCTCCAAGTGAGGATTTTCAAAGAACTAATGAGGATGACGAAGAATTTCCTTCAAGTGGGGATTTTAAAAGTAGTGAAGATGATTATTCCAATGATGGACACTTTTTCCCGAGTGAGGAATTTAAGGAAACAATGTTGATGATGATTACTTTCCTCCAAGTGACGATTTTCAAGGTACTGATGAGGATAATGTAGATTTTCCTCCAAGTGAGGATTTTCAAGGAACTAATTCAGATGGTGAATAATTTCCTTCAAGTGGGGATTTTAAAAGTACTGAAGATGATTATGCTAATGGAGGACACTCTTTTCCAAGTGGGGAATTTAAAGACACCAATGGTGATGATGAAGATTTTCCTCCAAGTGAGGATTTTCAAAGTACCGACGAGGATGATGAAGATTTTCCTCCAAGTGAGGATTTTCAAGGCACTAATGAGGATGATGAAATATTTCCCTCAAGTGGAGATTTTAAAAGTAATGAAGATGATTATATTGATGGTGGATAGTAATGAAGATGATTATAAGGACTTTGTTCCTTTTGTTTTAACTCTAGATACATGTGATGTGATCTACTACTCTACAAAGAAAATGAAGGATACATACTATGTTATCAAGTACTCTACAAACCCTAGTTGACCCATCATCATAGCTACATGCTCTGACCCTCGACCATGGATTAGGGTGGGGGATGCCCCTCTATATCCCCTCCCCCGTTAGAAAAATCCCTCACCTTTCAATCCCTGGAAGCATCCTTTTGAAGCTCCTCTTTGAAGAACCACCCCCCCCTCCAACCCCACTTTGTGAATAAATTGGCTACAATTCATAAAGTCTCCCTTCCTCCCACTGTTGCTTGCACTAAATCCATAACTCTTGCAAATTGTTCCCTTATTAGCTAGTTCACCAATCTATGGCCCTCTCCTCAGTCTATGGACAAGTGGATGCCAAAGAATCAAATGGAAATGATTAAGGGAAACCTCATGATCTATTTTTATGGATGCAACTATTATAACTTCTTGTTGAACTCCAATAACACAAGGACCTAGTTTTAAAAAATGCTCCACACTTTATAAGCCCTAGAAGCATGTATATGTACTATTGGACTATAGATTTCAATTCGTATGTAGATTTTCCCTCAACAATTCTAGTATAGGTACTTGGGTACACAGTCCTCCCTAGATGTCATCTATGGAGGTGGCTCCAAACCCCCTCCTAACTGATCAATGAAGGTCGTCTCTTGAAATTGCATAGGAATGGGCTTGAAAGTAGAGTGTTTAGAAAATAAGGACCTAATTCAAACATAGGATTCATGGATCAACAAAAAATTTAGGGATCCATACTTATCTTAAATTGTATAAACCTTGGAAAATGTTTTTAATTCTTAAAATGCAAATTATAACATGTTTTGTGATTTTTTCATAAAAATATTCAATTTTTTGAGGATTTTATATAGTTTCTAGAAATTTTAGGTGATTTTTAGAGTAAAATAATTTTATTCTTTAAAATGTGGGTGAATAGTTTAAGAAAAAATTTGTGTTAAGTACCTGAATATATCTTAAAATAAACCCTTAATCTCAACAAGAATAAACCAAACCATTCACCAAATATTTAACACAAGAATGTAGACAAAACCCTTTAGGTAGGGTAACACCACATATTAATCATTATGGAAGGATAACACTCCTAAAGAAATCCTTGCTTGTTACAATAACAATATTCTTCACTATGCTCCAATACATTGCTTACACTTCTTTATATAGAACTCTCTGTTAGGAAATTAAACACTTCCATGCTAAACCTAACAGAAGAGAGGAAGAAATATTTAAGCTATAAAAAGAATTACAAAGAAAACACACAATACATAGATATTTTACCCTGGAGACCCAAACAGGAAAACCAACATTATTTGAGAATATTGCTCTCTTGTTGTCTTATTCATTTGGAATAAAAGGTTACATGTCTAACCTTTGTCCACACCTAAGACACAATCGATATCATACCTTCTTACTTTACAAAAGGAGAACGTTGTACCCAATTGGGATTACATCTACATGGCCAACAACCTCTAAAACAATTAATCTAAATATTAGCTTTTACAACATTACAACATGCCTTATTTATAGTCTTTATAGTAGGAAAAACCCTAAATAAAGGTGCCCAAAAATTGTTACATATCCATGCAGATCATTGGCTACAAATCCCACGAATCTCGATATTCTGTTACAGTCGACTACCAAGTCGGATTACCAGTCGATCTGCATTCGGTCTTTAGTCGGTTTCCACATGACCACCTATTAAACTATTGTTAGTTGATCTCTTCAACTTTCTATCAATTACTTTGACTTCGAATTTTCCCAGTTGATCCACCTCGACCTTTGAATTTCACTATCAATTGATCCACTTCGACTAGACTTTCACTACAAATAATATAACAACCCAAAATTCTCCCACTTGTTGTCTTCTTTGTTGAAATCGAGAGTTTCCTGATCTTTTTTTTAGAGACCCAGGGCAACGATTCTCATTGCCTCTCTGCACCAAGAGAACTTCATAGAACTCACATAATTAGTCAAAGAATCTTCTATGTTTTCCAACTTGTCTACTGTCTCCAGCAACACCTTGTTTCTTTCCACCATGTCTCTCATGAAATGGTATTGTACATCAATATGCTTATTCTTGGAATGATAAGTTGGGTTCTTTTCCAAAAATATCTCACTTTGACCGTCGCAATTTATCTTTATATCTCTTTTTTCAAACCCGATCCATGAACACAACCGTTGCAACCATAATACTCCTTTGCTTCCATGAGTGGTTTCCATGTATTCAAATTCTGTTGTTAATGGGGATATGACTGCCTATTGCTTACTTATGCAGTTGATTACTCCACCGAACATATTGAACACATATCCACTGGTCCACATTCATCGATCTAGATCTCCAACCCAATCAACATCAACAAATCCATGTACATCTACTTATCTATCATTTCCAAGCTTCCCCTGGTAGTGTATGTTGGTCACTATAATTGCTTAATTAATTTCAAACAACCAAGTGAAACATAAATTATCAACCCAGGGAAGTCTTTTGTTTCAAAGATAGCCACGCACTATATATTCTCAATTCC
>JZKD02S1934075.1:181902-195974 GCA_000966675.3 Picea glauca
GGCAGCTCTGTGTTTCAGCATCGGTCTTGAATACTATTCTGCAGATATAGACACTTATGCACTTCTAATCAATGGTTAAGTATGAGAGTGATGTAAAATATCATGCAAAACAATTTAAACGTGTAGTAATGAGAAAGGACGTTGTGTACCTTGGAATGATCAGGTGAAATGATAGTATAAGTCTAAATATAGGTGATGAAGGGTAAAACAATGGAAAAAAGTATGGGCAAAAAGGGTACATTGTGTGGTCCTAACAGTGTATAACAGTCTTTTGTGCCAAAAAATACATGAATACTCTCTTGACAGTTGTCCAATGCTTCTTTCCAGGTTTCGACATGTATCTGCTCAACACTCACATACATTATAATACCAACAACACTTGCATAGTGAACACATGCCATATCCTCTATTTCTTCCCGTGTCTTTCGAAACTGTTTAACAATTAGTCTTGCTCCCATAAGAATTGGCACCTTTACAGGTTTGCAATCTTGCATGTTGAAATATTTCAAAATTGTTTCAATATGCTTCTTTTTATTTAACCAAATCTTACTAGCTACTTGATCTCTCTTAATATCCATTCCCATAAAGAATTTTGGTGCACCGAGATCCTTCATGTCGAACTTAGAGGATAGTTGCTTCTTCACCTCCTTTATTGCATCCATGTTGTTTCCTATCAACAACATGTCATTGACATATAATGCTACATATATGAAATTTCCAGCTTCTTCCTTGGAATATATGTAGTGATCAAATTTTCTTCTCACAAATCCCAAACTAAGGATGTATGTGTCAAACTTTTGATACCACATCCTTGGTGATTTCTTTAGACCATAAAGGGATCTTTTCAATTTTCACACCAAATCTTTCTTTCATTTTACTATAAATCCTTTAGGATGTTTCATGTAGATTTATTCTCCTAGGTCCGCATGTAGGAACGTTGTCTTGAAATCCATATTTTCTATTTCCATATTGAATGTTGCAGTTAGAGACATTAGTACTCTAATGGAAGTCAATTTTGCAACAAGGGAAAAAATCTCACCAAAGTCGACTCCTTCGACTTGGGAATATCCTTTCTCTACCAATTGAGCTTTGAATTTCTCTAATTGACGTGTTGCATTCATATTATTCTTGAATAACCACTTACTATCGACGATATTTCTTCCACTAGGTAATTGGACTAAGACCCGTGTCTCAGTTTTGTGCAAGGATTTCATTTCTTCGACCCTGGCATCCTTCCAGAGTATCCCCTCTATTGATTTGACTACCTCCCTGACTGACTTGGGCTCCTCGTCAGTGGAAGTTAACACAAATTTGGAACATAAGTCAGGAAGACTATACCTTTCGACTCGTTTTTTTATTTGTTCATACCTCCTTACAATCGGGGTCGGTTGTTCCACCTCTTCATATGATTCGGTCGACTCATATAAATCATCTTCTTCTTTGTTCCTTAGTTCAAACCTCACCTTCTATGGATTATTCTATGTTTGAACCATCACTTCAAACTCAAACTTCCATCCGACTTCTCTAAAGACCACATATCGACTGTACATTATTTTCCTTGATGCAAGATCTTAGATCTTATATCCTTTCATTCCTTCTTTATATCCAATGAAAATGCACTTGACTACCTTCTTTCCCAGCTTGCTCCTCTTTTCCTTGGGAAAATGCACAAATGCATCACAACCAAATACTTTGATATTTGAAACCGAAGGATTCTTAGTGAACCATATCTCATGGGGAGTCATGTCGAATAGCGCCAATGAAGGAGACATGTTCACTATATATTTTGCAGTTTCGAGTGTCTTTTCCAAAAATTATTATGTGATCCGAACACCACTGAGCATGATCCTTTCCTTGTCCATCAATGTTCTATTCATTCTCTTTAAAAATTAATTTTTTTGTGGGGTATATGGTATGGTATTTTGGCGTGCTATGCCACACTGCTTGTATAACTACTCAAAATCCTTTCCATAGAATTCACCACTGATGTTAATTCTCAACACCTTAATCTTCTTATCTATATGATTTTCTACAAGATACTTAAACTCTTTGAATTTATCGAAAACCTTTGGTTTCTTCCTTAAGAAATATATCCATGTCTTCATTGAAAAATCATTTATGAAGGAGACATAATACAAGGATCCACCAAGTGAAGGAATTGATATAAGGCCAAACACATCACTATGAACCAATTCTATAATCCCCTTTTCCCTTGTCGCTCCATATAGTAATCTCACCTTACTTTGTTTTCCATATATACAATTTTCACAAAAATCAACTTCTAAATTACATTCAAGGAAATATTCAACCATACCTTTGTTATGCATAGTTCAAAATATTTTACCTCCAATGTGTCCTATCGTCTCGTTCCATAGCATGGTCGGGTCGACTTGACGAAGACTTTTCGAGTCGGTTTTAATCAAATCATCCCAAGTCGAGTTGCGCCAATTCGAATTTGAGTCAACTTCATGAACAGCGATGTTGTTGCATCCAATCGAGTCAACATTCCCTAATAACTTTTATAGTGTTCCAATATGAAATCCTTCCATTAATACCATCATACCTCTCACCATATTGCATGTATACTTCTAAAATAGAGTGTGCACTCCTGCATCACTCATCTTGCTAATAGATATCAAGTTTCTTACCAAACCCGAAATATGTAGCACACCTAGAAGGGTTCTACTCCTCCCATACTGTAGTATTAGTCAGACTCTTCCCCATCCAATAATTTTGATTGTCGATTCGTTCCCCAATAACACATCTCCTTCTTCATATCGTCCATATTCGCAGAACCATTCTCTATGTGGTGTCATATTATAGGATTCTCTTGAGTCGATCAACCAAACATCTTGATTCGATTGTGCACTGGTCGATGCCAGGTACACATCACTTCCATTATATGGAGTAGTCTTCCTCTCAATCGACTTCTTCTCATTGGATATTGTATTGACTTTCATTTCCTTCTACTTTCATTCCCTTTTATAATGCCCAAATTTACCACATTTCCAACATTTTCTCATCGACTAAATGAGGGATTTAGATATAGCTTGTGACTTAGACTTTCTACCCGAGAATTTTCCTTTATATCTATCAATCGGTAGACCTCTCACTGCTAATGCATCTTTGGTTGATCCTTCTATGTTCTTCCTTCTCATTTATTTTGATAATAGAGATGCAACCATGTCTTCTAGAACTAATGTGTTTGAATTACTCCCTATAGCCACGAATAAGTTATCCCAGGAGTCTCACAAAGAACATAATAGGATAATACATTTCTCCTCCTTAGTTATTTTAATATCCATATAAGATAATTGGCTTATTATGGTTTTAAACAAATTTAAATTCTCAGTTACTTAACTATCCTCACTCATCCTTAGAAGATACAAATTATTTCTAAGGAACAACTTATTTACCACAGATTTTGATTGGTAAAAGCTTCCAAACTTGTTCCACAATTTCTTGGCCAAATATTCACCCGAGACATTCAACAGTGTTGAATATGCCATACAAAGTCGGATCATACCCCTTTCCCTTATGTTAAGTTTCTCCTATTCTTCCCTTGACATACCTGATGGAATGGTACCTAGACAGACATATGCCCATTGTTCTTGATCTATAAGGAGGTATTCAATTTTATTCTTCCAGAGCTCAAATTTCTAGCCATTGAATTTTTCGATCTCTATTCTTGAGCTGCTTGCCATTCCTTAAGCACAACTTTAAATGTTTTTGACTTACGACTCTTACTGGACTTGGGATTTATCTTAGATCCAAGGTTTTTAAACCAAGCTCTGATACCACATGTTATGAAATTAAACATTTCCATGATAAACCTAAAACAAGAGAGGAAGGAATATTTAAGCTATAAAAGAAATGACAAAGAAAACACACAGTACATAGATATTTTACCCTGGAAACCCAAATGAGAAAAGATGCATTATTTGAGTGTCTTTCTCTTGTTATCTTATTCATTCATAATAAAAGGTTACATTCCTAACCTTGGTCCACACCTAATACACAATTGACATCATACCTTCCTTTATTTACACAAGGATAACTTTGTAGCCAATTCGGCTTACATTTGCATGATTAGAAACCTCTAAAATGATTTATCTAAAGATTAGTTGTTGCAACATTACAACACACCTTATTTATAGGCTTTAAAGTATGAAAAACCCTAAATAAAGGTGCCCAAAAATGGTTATAAATCCATGTGGATCATTGGCTACAAATCTCTTGAATCTTGGGATTATGTTACAATCGAATACCAAGTCGTATTACCAATCGACTACCAATCAACCTTCATTCAGTCTTCAGTCGGTTTCCACATGACAACCTGCTAACCTCTTGTTGGTTGACCTCTTCGAATTACTGTCAACTACTTCGACTTCTAATTTTCTCGATCAATACACCTCAACCTTTGACTTTCACTGCCAGTCGATCCACCTTGACTATACTTTCACTGCAAACAATATAATGACCCAACATCTCTATCTCCTAGGAACATTCTAGCGAAGGAATATTCTAGTAGGTGAAATATTCTAGTAAACATTATCACATTTATTGTGTTCACACTATTACATGGGAATTATTTACTAGAACTGGCCTCCATACATAATAATACATAACCACATTCCCATTGGGCACCTCCCTAGGTACCCCATACTACCTCCCTAGGTATACTACATTCCATCCCCTTTGTATGTTTCTTCCTAGAAACATGGGAATAAACCATACAATATGATCGTCTAAGAAATGTATCCAACTGGTACCAAGTATGACTATCCATACATCCTAATGGAAGACAAACATGATTTCCAACTACTATCTTTCCACCCTGAGCTTGATCCTTATAACACCTTTGGTGCCATGGAATTGTTACTCTATCCTGATATCATCCTGCAGTGTTGGTATTCCTCCATGTGCCTCTTGATTGGTTTTCTTTATGGTGCCATGTTGGTTCATAATACATGTGTTCATGCACATGCCCTTGCCTTGGTGATTGTTGTTTATCTATATGGTGTGGATGGCGATATACAACAACTTTAGGAATCAATCCTTTTTTCTTCAACTCTGCAATACAATGTTCCTTTGAGTCAATGATCTCTATGGGTTCTTTAGTGTTTCCTTCATGGGAATTTGTTTCATGTCCTTCTATAGACTCGACATCTGATTCAACTTTGGATTCTGCAATAAATTCTTTTCTTGCCCCCATGGGCCCTTCTTTCTTACTAAGAGACACATCCTGTACTTTCTTTTTCTTGTACCAAAGTTTCAAAAACTTCTTTTCCACATTAATATTAACTGTACCAATTTTTTACATCCAAGTATATCCAATAATAACATCCACATCATTCATACCTATGGCATGAAAATTAGAATGCAACACATATTTGTTCGTGGTGATCTTCAAACCTTTAAAAATTTGAACATTTTTACTCTCAACCTATGTGCTTTGAATATTATTTGCATGGACTTGCAACCTATTAACCAATTAAACATTGATACAATTTGGCCAAGGAAAGAGATTTAATACAATTTGTTAAGTACCTGAGTATATATGAAAATATATCTTAAAATAAACCCTTAATCTCAATAAAAATAAACTAAACCATTCACCAAATATTCAACACATGAATTTAAACGAAATCTTTGAGGTAGGGTAACACTATATATTAATCCTTATGGAAGGATAACACTCCTCAATAAATCCTTTATTTTTACAATAAAAATATTCTTCACTATGATTCAATTCATTGCTTACACTTCTTTATATAACACTCTCTATCTCCTAGGAACATTATAGAGAAGGGATATTCTAGTAGGTGGAACCTTCTAGTAAAACTTCTCACCCTTATTATGTTCACATTATTACATGGGCCTTATTTAATAGAATTAGCCTCCATACATAATAATACATAACCACATTCCCATTGGGTACCTCCCTAGGTACCCCATACTACCTCCTTAGGTATACTACAACTTGACATAGGCCAATCCTTTTTTGGAAAAAGACATGGAAAATTAGCCCAATAGAGAAATATAACCCCTAAAATTTCCTTGTCATGGATAATTTTTATTCAAAAGATGAATTAACAGATAAGGAGGCATCAAAAATTTATAATAACAATTAGAAATAGTGTGACATATTGTTATTAAGCTCAAGGGGATCTTCTGGTGGAATTTTCACTCTCTGGGATCATATCAAGTTAGTGTCCCTCTTTTCTTTTTCCTCTTCCTATTGGATATATAATCTTTTGTTGATAAAATCATCTTGGAAGAACATATAAATTTCAATATCTATTCTCCTATTTACTACTACTAGATAGACATGCATACTAATCCTCTCTACATGACTATGGAGATTCATTTCCCCTTACTCCTAGGATTCACATTAATGATTTTAATATGTCCCTCTTGTTGGGGAGGGGAAATAGGGAAGCTTCATTAAAGAGCCCATCGAGGGAGAAATTAACTTCGACAAATAAGAGGAGTGGGCGTAGTCATATAGTTGAACAATTGGACATATTTATCAATCATAGCTCCTTCCTTCTATATCCTCTCCAAGTTCCTTCCCATATCTTTCCTACTCAAACCTCTAATAAAAATCCTATCTCCGTATGCTTCTCCTTGCTAGAAAATTTGGAACCAAACCCTTTCTGTTTCAATCCTCTCTGGCTTAAAAAACCAATAATGTGGCAGATCATTAAGGAGGTTTGGAGCACTCGGGACACTTGATCCCCCTCCTTTGTATGGAAAGAAACAATTATATCTCTCAAAATAAATTTTAAAATTTGGGCTAAAACCTCCTTGAAATCTCCCTCTGTAGATCGGGAAGAAGATAGGTCTCATTTATCTAACCATCAATTGAAAATGGAAGCCATGGGAATTAACCAGGGGATAACAAATCCAAAAAGGTATCTAGCCTCTCAATACATCCAAACTTATGGGAAAAAAGAGGAATGCTCAACACTATAATTGAGAAATAGCTAGCTTAAGGAAAGTGATTGCACATGAAATTCTTTTATAAGTAGGCAAGGGATTGTCAAGCTATAAAACATGTATATGATTTTGAACTAGAAGATGGCAGTCAAGTGAATAAATTCAAATCCCCATTGGAGAAAATACACTTGCACTTCAAAACCCTTTACTTTGAGGGATATACAACCTTCGAGGAAGAAATCCAACAAATGCTCCAAGATATCACCACCATAGTCTCTACATATGAAAATCGACTTCTAGTAAGAAGGATATATGCAAAAGAAATCATCAAGGAAATTTGGTTTCTATATTCAAATAAAGCTCCAAGTCCCTATGGATCCGCAATCCACTTCTACCTCAATATAATGCTAAATGGAAGTAGGCCAAAGATCAAAATGGAAAGTTCAACTCCCCCTTCTTGACATTAATTCCAAAAGAGCCTAATTCGAAAACCTTCTCAAGATTCAAATCGATTTTTCTATGCAATGCCTCCTACAAATTTCTCACCAAAATGTTTGCAAACAGACTAGCCACCCTTCTCCTTAGTCTAATTTTGGAAGAGTAAGGAGGGTTCATAAAGAAAATATATGTCAATAATAATGTCATTTTGGTGCAAGAAACAATTCACTTTAATAAGAAGGACAAAGAAAAAGGAATTGTTATCAAGCTTGGCATGGAAAATGCACTTGATAGGGTAAAGCACAATTTCATATTTAATATCTTAAAAAAAATAGATCTAGTGAGTTATTTCATTAGCTAAGTGCAAGCCTCCATTGAGAAGCCCTAGATATCTGATTTGGTAAATAAATGAGATGCTCACTTCTTTCAAGGATCTAGGAGATTTAGAGAAGGATGTCCTATGTCACCCTCCCCATACATATTTATGGTAGAATTAGTTAGTAGAAGGATTGAAGAAGAAAGATAAAGTGGGATGCTCCTTAGAGTGGAAATCATTAGAGGAACAAAGGAAATAAACCACTCATAGTTTGTAGATGATACTCTCCTCATAGATGGATCCTTAGTTATAATAACACAAATATTCAAATTAGTGTTGGATCAATTATTAGAGGCCTCTAGAAAGAAAATAAATAACAACAAAAGAGACATGTTCAGTTGGATTAGATCCACCCTTACCCTCCATGATATTGCAAGAGATATGGGATTCTCATTTCATTCTCATTAGAATACATTCAAATATTTGAGAATCCCTATAGTGCTCAGTCGTCCAAGGACTTCATATTAGTTCCCCATCCTCTAAAAACTTAGGAATAAGATGATCAAATCGGGAACTAAGTGACTCAATCTAGTGGACCAAGTGATCCTCATAAAAATTTTCGTGTCTTCTCTACTCATTTTTCTCAATTCAACTATTCTGTCCCTAGTAGGTTTCATGTAATCTTTGCAAAAAGTGATTAGGATATACATGTGGCATGAAGGAAAAGAAAACACAAATAAAGTTCATCTGGTCAACTAGAACATAATTAATGCTCCCTTGGAAAAAAATCATTTGGCAATAAGAGATCATATATTATCTAATCATTGATGGGAGCCAAGCTCTTATGAGTATATGTGATAGGTAAATTGGCCTAGTGGAAAGAATTTCTCCAGCATAAATACTTGAAAAAATTCATCTCAGAATCTTAAATGATCTTGTGGTAGTGGTCTCTAGATCCCCTATTTGGCATCTGCATAAATAAATCATCCATGTCATATAGAAGCATCTCAAATGGATTTTAGGTATCGAGAAACATATTAGATATGGGAAGAAAATAAAACAAGATGCCCTCCCCTTATTTAGGACTTGTCACTTCAAGATCTAAGAGTATAGATGTCAAATCAAGGTATCACCTCTCTCTTTGATATTTCCAAATGGGACAACTCTAAGGTTAGGAAATGGACTGGATGGAAGTAGTTAAATCCTCCTAAGGAGTTATAATATAAGGTGAACTAGGATCTCTGTCAACTAAAAGGTGCACCTCCCTTGAATAAAAGACCCAAGGGAGGATGTTCCCCCCCAAGGGGGAATCTATTATATGAGCATTGGATACTCCAAAGATTTATCTGACCAGAACCTATCACCCCAATCCCCCATCTAGAAATTAGTCCAGGGAAGATATTTCCTACCTAATATCCATATCTTCATGGATTGATTCTCACAAAAAGATCTTTACTCATGGAAATATGCAGAAAAGAGAGTTTGATAGACCCTCCCTTTGCAACAGGTGCAAATGAAATGAGAATTAGTCAAGCACTATTTTTTGAGTTTGAATTTGTTGCAAAAGTGTGGAGGATAGAAACTAAAGATCTTGGAAAACTCATTCACACACGCATGATACAAGACACATGTTGTTGAATTGAAGCCATCACTATCGTAGTTTTTTGCACAATAAACTGCTTTTAAATAGGTATTTGATGGCGTCACCTAAATTCTTGGTGTGGAAAATATGGGTGGCTTGGAATAAATATATATTTAAATAAGATCCCCCATCCCTAGAAAAGTGTTAATACGGGCCCAATCCCTCCTACATGAAGAAATTATCTCCAAAGGAATCGGTCAAAAAATCCTATCTAGTCTAATGGTATAAAAACTCTAGTTGTGATATTTGCTTTGATATAAGACCCCTATGAAATCGCACCAGGTTCATTGTCCTTCCTTCTCTCTAAAATGGAAAATCATATTGGGAGAGAAATACTTTTAGCAATGGATGAAAGAATGTAACCACCCTATTATGTTCTTTGATGAGGCTTCCAAAGAAAATCCTAGGGTTGCAGGTGTATCCATTCGCTTGGGGAATGCCCATTCTAGGTTATTCCTTGATTGTTATTAGAGTTGTACATGGGAAATTTTTACCTGACCACTCTACCCTAGCATGATTGGTAAGAAGGATTCATCAAAGGTACAAAATTTGTTTCTTCCATGTGTTGCACCATCAAAATAACTTAATTTATCATCAAGAAAACATGAGTACATGATTGAATCCTGGGTAATGCATACTAAATAGGGGAATACCAATCCATACCCCCCCATAGAATTTTATGTAATTTTTTTATGGGATTCATAGTAGTTTGCAAGGAAAGGCTCCCCCTCTCCACATTTATGGAACGACAGTGTGGGATTCATACTATTTAACTTACTTATGTGCGAATTATCATGAACAATAGAGTCATTTATTTGGATTTTTTCTAGATCTTTTTAGGGCTAGCTTCTAGTTCTGATTGGCTAAGGAATTTTCCTATTTGTTGGGAAGCTTAGAGAAATCACAAGAGCCTCATTTTCAAAGATCTAATTTTTCCTCTTCTTTTCCTTAGTTTGAGTGCTTCATTGCAATAATGTTGGGTGGCACTAGTCCTAGCTAAAGGTCATGTGAACTAGTCGAAGGACTTTGTGTTAAGTGGGTTTTTAGAGAATCCACCTTGGTTTAGAGATGCAACTTTAGGTTCTTCAATTCGTGGTCGATTAGCTATCAGGATTGACAGATTAGAGAGAGACACTTGTTTCCATTGGATAGGTAAAAGGGTCAACCTTCTAGTCAAAGTTTGTAGTTGAAAAAGGATGGTGCATTATTTGTGTAGAAAGTCTCTCTCCTATTAATGAAGAGATCTAAAGAAAGGGATCAAGTATTTCATAGAGGAGGAACAAGAATCCCATTGCAATGTTATTAATGCTCACATCTAGTGGGAACACAAGAAAGCTGAGCTAGAGAATAAAATCCAGGACATGAGCACCACTAAAGACACATGTGCAATAAACATGGCTAGACATATTATAGATTTGAGAAATTGGTAGAAGGAGATAAATTCTTTTGGGGGTGTTCAACTTAGAAAGGATATGGAGATTTACCTCAAAGTTGATTTTGTCAAGTAGCTCCTTCAGAGGATGGAAACCCACCTAGGTAGCACATATAACGTAATCCTCCCCTGTTTATCCTTAGTATTCTTTTGTTATAGACTCTTCTTGGGCATCCTCAACCCCTAAGAAATTTAGTTCCCCTCTGAATGAAAAAAAAAAACAAACAAACAAACTTCCAAGGAAAATGAGGAAAAGAATTGGAAAAATTGTTGGCTTGAAGAGGTTCAAAAGAATCCATGATTTCAGTTTCTCTCTGGTCTATTATGATTTAATATGTATTTCATAGTTATTTATTTTCTCCATCAATGTGTTAAACAATATAATTATCAAGTTATAGTAGAAAGTTTTTAGACTTCTAAAGAATATGAGAAACTCCTTTCACCCATTTATTTTTTGAATATAAGGTATAAACCTATTATATATATTTTTCTAACTACTTGGAATCAATGCAACCCCTTTAATACTATAAATACTCTTTGTTTTTGTTAAAATGAAAAAAAAGGTAAACCAAATAATGTGAAACATAACTTTACCCTAATGAACTTATTACTTTCATTTCTATTATATTCAAATATACAAATAAAATGAAAAATAGTATATCTAATTATCTTTATTTGTGAATAAATATATTATTTATTGATCTTAAAAAACAACAAATATTATTATTATAAATATAATCATCATACTTATTAATATAATTATTATCAATAAAATTTTATTTTAAAATAAAATAAATTATTTTATAAATTTACCATAAATGAGGTGTTACCCGTGCATTTATGATGAAACACTGGTGTCATCAACGAGGAGCTACCTAGTACTTCATGTACCTTCCTAGCATGGTGTCCCTCATGGCTCATTACTCATTTTTTTATTCAAAGTTAAATGAAAAACTATATTCTTTAAATGCTCACAAAACTTGTACATACCTTAGACAAAAATATTAAAACCTTTAGGGATATACTCCTTTACATTTAGACAAAAATATTATAACCTTTAGGGATATACTCCTTTACATCTAGCTATTTCATCATTCGATTAAAAGTAGTTTCATCCATATAGTATCTACACAAATGTTACTATCTTATATAAGCATTATTGATGCTATAACAATTAGAACAAAGTTACCAATTTAATGAGAACTCTGTAAAGTTTTATTTTTTAGGTGTTACATTTTTTTATCTCGTTTTGAAATACCATTTTCTTTTTTGAAATTAAGATTTTTCAAATAAATATGTCTCCTTAATTAATTTATGGTGCCACACTTTTTAAATATAGTGTAAAATATTGTGTTTAACACATTTTTTACCTTTACTTCAATACATAAGAAACAATTATAACTAAATAACACTATTTTTAAATAATTATAAAAAAACATACATTTTAAATCCATATATAATTATAAAACCTATACATTTTGGAAGCTATCGGCTTAAAATAACATGTCAAATAAAGAATTTTTATGGACTTAACTTAACAAAAAAAAATAACATTTTTTTCTATAATTTTATACATTTGAAGTAAAAAATTGCAATATTTAATGTCGTTTTCCCTAATATATTGATTCACATACAAATAAAATTAAAAGGAAAATAATAAAAAAGATTCATCATGAAACAAGAATAGATACATATTCATTCTTATTTTAAAATCTGAAAGTCAAAACATTACATTACAATTATACCTCATCAAAAATTTTCAAAATTGAGCATTGTTTTCAAGGGAATCTTAAAGCTAATCAAGAATATCATATATTCAAAATTCATCATTATCAAGAGACACATCATCATATTATTGGACATCATTTTTGTTAGGAAATGAGGAACACTTCCACACTAAATCTATCAAAAGAGAGGAAGAGATATTTAATCAAGAAAGTAAATGACAAAGCAAACAAATAGTACACAAAGATTTTACCCTGGAAACCCAAACCGGGAAAACCAACATTCCTTAAGCATTCCGCTCTCTTGTTGTGTTATTCATTTAGAATAAAATGTTACATGTCTAACCTTGGTCCATGTAACACCCTATTTCCCCTAGTCTATAAAAATAACTATAGTGGCCAAGAACTATGGCAAACTCAAAGATGTGAATGTTTGATTTGACGGACCTTTGTATAAAAGGTTGATGAATGTAAATTATGTTATGAATATGTGTTGCATGACTACTGGGAGGGGGATGTGCTAAAAGAGACCACGATGGCTAATGAAAGGTGCTGGAAGGGACTTGGAATGGTTGTGTTAACTTCCGCCGAGCCAGCACCGTACTGGTTTTTACTTGCTCAAAGACCAAAGCAACTCTCTAACCTTGGAATGGATTTCCCGTCAGATTGGTAGGTGGGCAGGCTCCTCAAGAGTTAATGAGGGGATGGGGGTGAACTGCCCATCCGTAAAAGCTCTCAGACCTGACCACAGACAGGGAAATTCGCGCCACATGAAATCTTACAGAGAAAAAGGCAAGAGAGGAAGTGTGGTAAAGGGTAGAGAGAGAGAGAGAGAGAGGGATCGCTCTAGAGAAACTCTAGAAACACAGGGAGTTCTGAACATAGGAGAAGGAGAGTAACCTTTGTCCTGGATTAATTTTTCTGTATCAGGAGAAGGAGAGTAACCTTCGTCCTTGACTTCCGTTGAGCTGGAAGTAGGAGACTGAATCTCAAAGCATTGTGGTCTAGCTCGGGGGTGGCTAGTGGTAAATCTATTTGGAGTCACTGAGCCTACGGTTGGGTGGAAACGAGCACCCCTCTCAGCAATTGCATCACGCCTGGTGGATCTGATAAGTGTTTTATGTCTTGTATTTTGAATTGAATATCATGAATACATGCTCATGTTTATATGCCCATAATGATTTCTGTGTGGAATGATTGCTTGGTGTTTTAGACTGGAAATATTGGATGCATGTGTATACTTACATGCCATAGTTGGTTTTTGTACAAATGATTAAGTTTGGGGCATGAGTTCGCTCCACCGAGAATCATCTTGTTTTCTTGATTCTCGTAATATTCTGGGAAGGCTCCTCGAGAGTAATCTTTCCCAGGAATTACCCCATAAACCTTGGAACCATACCGAACCTTTACCTAGAGACTCGGTTAAGATCAGGGATAATTTCCCAAGAACCGTCTGAAGGTTCATTGTAACACCCTGTTTCCCCCAGATTGTAAATATAACTGAACTGGCCAAGGACTATGGCAAAACTCATAAGTATGAATATGTGATGTAAATGGACCTGTAGAAAGAGGTCAATA
>JZKD02S1934075.1:198110-211742 GCA_000966675.3 Picea glauca
TCAGCACAAGACGCATGGCAGTTGGGTAGCATTTCGCTGACTCGCAACTTGGAGTGGTCAAGGGTAGTACTGCACGAACTCACGATTCGCCAAATCACGATGTGATCGTGGTCGTGGGATCCAAGCCATGGGGGAACCGTTGGATCAGAACCTTTTCGTGGTATCATGTATCGGGCGTTCAAGGGTTGAAAGAATTTATTTTCGACTATAGAAGTTGCGAAGTGCCAAGCATCGAGGGCTCATGTGAACACGTGGTACATCCGTTAGGTGGGGACCGCGTGGTTGACAGGTGGCGTAACAACAAGCACCCATAGAAAGGTGGAAGCAGGTGATAGGTGGTGGACACATGTCGCCTGGGAAAGAGTCAACCCATTGTTGACTTATCATGTATCGGGGTTTCGAAGGGTGAAGAAGTTGCACCTTGATCGCTAAGGTCATGAAACGCCGAGAGCCGAGGTCTCGTGCGACAGGAGACAACGACACAGCTCGTAAGCAGAGTACAGTGGAGGAGACAAGTGGCGTGTACGCATCGCTTTTGTAGAGTCCACGTAACGTTGACCTTTTACGTTTCGGGGATTCGCAAAGGAGGATCATAAGGGCTCAACACTCCAACTCACGAAGTCGCGAGATGTGAGTAGTTCTAGTGTTTAGCCTAGCCTACGGTTATATGTAGCAGGCGCTAGTGAGGAGGGAGCCATACTCGTATCGTACTTCGGGTATCGACGTTTGGAGAAAGAGGAATCGAGAGCCTTGACTCTCCAACTCGCGAGTTGTGAAAGGTGCTTGCGCTAAGGCTAGGTTGTGGTCGCTTGGAGGAGGATAAGGGAAGGGATGGTCTACGCTAGGCCCCGTAGAAATTTAGGGATTCTGTCCCTCAAAGAAAAGACCAATTTTATTTTTTAGTTTCCGTAGTGGGTGTGTGACAAATTGGTATCAGAGCATGGATACAACACTTAGCCTGTTTGGGCTCATGAACGAGTTGTGCAGAAACTCCATTTGAAGTACTCTTAAAAGGAGTAACCCTCTATCTTAACCCCCTTTATCAAAATTCGAAGTTAAGAATGAAAATTCCTATTGTGTGTATGCATTTGAAAAATATGAATTATGCATTGGTTATGAATGAATATAAATATTGACTAACAACAAGTGTTTTTCCTGCACACAAGCGGATGATCAACCGCGGGAAATTGCAGACACATAGAATGGTGACGCACCACGAAGTGGGGGATGGCTCCCATAATAGAGACGAAGAGTCTGACGAAAGGAGGGTGGTAGAGACCCCTCCAGATCTAGCTGAGACTGTGAGGAGCCTCATGGTCGAACTAAAAAGATGCAAGGCCGACAACGAGAGGTTGATAAAAGAGCAATAGAAGAAAACATAAATTAATGCAGTCTTGCTGCAGAGTTTATCCGACATACAAAGACAATTGCAGCATGGACCTAACACCATTCACACAGACCGATGACAAACAAAGAAAAGTCGAAGTCCACCTGAGCTATAGAAACGTGGTCTTTTAAGTGGCCACACTGGGAAGAGCACCTCGAGAAAGGTCCACCCCAGATATAAGGGAAAAGTGTTGGATGATTCCTCTGGAAAGGAAACTGGCGACTTAGAGGGATATTCTAGTAGCAGAACTAGTTCTTATTCTCGAAGAAAACGGAAGAAGCGAAAGCATTCCAAAAGTCATAATCTCAAAGAATTCAAGAAGGCCAAACCACCCTCTTTCGACGGTGAAATAAAGAAGGGGGAGGAAGCGGAGGCCTGGCTGCTTGGACTAAAGAAGTATTTCAGAGTCCATGACTTCTTAGAAAACTTGAAGGCCCGAGTAGCCACTTTCAACTTGAATGGAAAGGCTTCCATTTGGTGGGAAGACCTTAAGAATGTAAAAGGGATTCACGAAGAGGACCTATCTTGGGAATGGTTTGAGAAATACTTCAAGAAGAAGTATCTATCAAAAAAGTATTTCGACGAAAAGACTAAAGAATTCTATAAACTCAAGATGGGGCAACTCACCATAGAGGAATATGTCAGCATATTCCTCGAGTTGCTGAGGTACGTACCCTATATAAAAGCAGAAAAGGCAAAGGTGCAACGATTCATCAGTGGACTACCTAAGGACTATCAGAACAAGATTGAGTTTGACGAGCCAAAGACCCTAGAAGACACTATCTGAAAGGTAAGATGTTGTTATGAATAGCTTGGGCATCGGACAAAACCTCGCAAAGGCTGGAAGAAGAAGAATAGTTCGGGATTCCAGAAAAAGGGGTTTAAATCCCCAAGATTTAAAAACTATAAAAATGACTCAAGGATGAGCTTCCCACCCCGAAGTGTACATCAGCAGAATTTCCCCTCCCAGAGCAGAAATAAACCTTCTGGATCTACCCCAGGAAAGATTGATAACCCCAAGAAAGAACCCTTGAACTGTTGTGGTTGTGGAGAAGAAAATCAACTGAGGGACTGCCCGCACCGACAACAAAATAGTCAGAGAATTTACAACGTTCAAGAAGATACCACCGTCAATGACGTGGCCAGGAGTGTGCCGCAAATTTATGCAGCCTTGGATAATAAACAATATGACCACCAAGCTTCAGTGGTGGAGATGGAAGGTATGATCACCAACCATCTAGTGTCTATTCTAATTGACCCTGGT
The DNA here is from genome assembly GCA_000966675.3 of Picea glauca. Classification (NCBI taxonomy): domain Eukaryota; kingdom Viridiplantae; phylum Streptophyta; class Pinopsida; order Pinales; family Pinaceae; genus Picea; species Picea glauca. The sequence goes on from JZKD02S1934075.1 coordinate 200,762, forward strand.
TCAAATTTGAGTTATATAGCTCCTAAGGCTGTTGATAAGTGTAAATTACAGCCACATAAACACGCCAAGCCATGGTTGGTACAATTATCCACTGACACCAAAAGAAAGGTAGTGGAGGTCATACTGGCTTGCCAATTCACTATGGGTGAATTCCCCACCCAAGCAACCCTTAACATACTACCCCTAGGATCATATGACCTGTTGATTGGTATGGAATGGATAGCCACATATAAAACCAGACTGGACTGTTACCATAAAACCTTAGAATGTGTAAGTGAAGAAGGAAGAAGGCTAACCCTTCAAGGGATCCAAAAACTTGTCTCAGTGAGATGAATATCAACCCTTCAAATGAAAAAGTATTGCAGAAAGGGATGCCCACTATATGCGATACAGGTGTTGGAATCAGTTGAAGATGACAAACCAAGCCTCGAAGACCACCCCACACTAAGAGAATATAGAGATGTATTTCTGGAAGAGGTATCGGGTCTACCTCCAAGAAGGGACATTGGCTTCTCGATAGAACTTGCACCAGGAGCGATGCCAGTGTCTAGGACACCCTACAGGATGAGCACACCCGAGCTAGTTGAGCTTAAATTACAACTAAAAGAAATGATGGAAAAAGGCTATATCCAGCCCAGCGTGTCTCCATGGGGAGCACCAGTCCTGTTTGTGAAAAAGAAAGATGGTACCCTCCGACTGTGCATAGAATATAGAAAATTCAATAAGGTAACCATAAAGAACAAGTACCCCTTACCCAGGATCAATGACCTGTTCGATCAATTGGGAGGTGCTTCCATCTTCTCAAAGATTGACTTGAGATCTGAATACCATCAAGTCTGAATCAAGGGTGAAGACATCCACAAAATTGCCTTAAGGACGAGATATGGTCACTATGAGTTTGTGGTAGTACCATTTGGATTAACCAATGCCCCTGCCACTTTTATGTGCTTGAAGAACAATGTGCTCAGCAAATTCCTAGACAAATTTGTACTGGTTTTTGTTGACGATATATTAATTTACTCCAAGAATATAGAGGAACATGAGGAACATCTTAGACTTGTTCTTCAAGTGCTAAGAGAACATCAACTCTATGGCAAATTTAGCAAGTGCGACTTTTTCCAGAAGAAAATGCATTACTTGGGCCATATCATATCTGAAGAAGGAGTAGCAGTAGACCCTGACAAGATCAGGTCTATCATGGAATGACCTACCCCAAAGGATGTTTCAAATATCATATCCTTTATGGGATTAGCAGGATACTATAGGAGATTTATAAAAGGATTCTCCAAGATTGGTTGTCCAATCACTGCCCTCTAGAAGAAGGGAGCTAAATTCACGTGGACATAAGAATGTGAAGAAAGATTTCAATCCCTAAAACATCTACTGACCCATGCACCCGTGTTGAAGATCGTTGATCCCGAAGTTGACTTCCTCGTGTGCACAGATGCCTGCAAGGAAGGGCTCGGAGGAGTCCTTATGCAAGGAGGAAGTGTAGTCTGCTATGAATCCTGAAAATTGAATGAGCACGAAGTCAACTATGTGACCCATGATCTAGAACTGGCCGCCATGATCTTTTGGCCTTTCAACTATCCATTTTTTTTTATTCATGCTTCATATTCCAAGGGTTTATAAAATTCCGCTATGGACAAAAAATAATTTACCACATTACAATTTATTACAATTTTAGGTTAAAATGTTGCATTGAATGCACTCCATTTGTAAATGAAGGCCCCATGGTCACATGAAAATACTCAAAAATCTACATTAATTGCTCAAAATCCAAGTCTAGTGTAAAAAAGGTTAGAAAACTGCTTAAGAGGGCTTAAAAATATACACACAAAAAATTGCACAAGTGTTTTTTTGAGAAAGTAAATATTATATCCATATCCTTTTACTTTGCCTACAAAACATATATCTCTGTTGGGATTTGGTGACAACGAATTCCTCTAAGGATGGATTTGGATCCTATTATTCTGCGTTAGTTACAACCAAATAGACCAAGTTAGAATATGGATAGGGATTTCATTTAATAATCAGTTTCTTGTAAATGTATATAAATACATGTAAGCTCATAGAGGCAAAGAGAGAGACAGAGTGAGAACTTGCTAGTCTACTGTAATCTCCATGATCTGAATAATAAGACAACCGATGCTTATGCTTGGTGGACGTAGCCCAACGTTTGGGTAAACCACGTGAAATCCCTTGTTCTTTATCTGTGTGATTGTTAATTATCATATGTGAATTTTGTTTTCTACATTTACAATTATAACAAGTGGTATCAGAGCTGGTTGGAGGAGAGGGCGTCAAATTTTGGAGGAGCAGCAACATCTGTGTAAGGTGAGTCGATTTCTACATTGGCGCAGGTCCCTCCTCTCGAAAGGTGCAAAATCTTATTAGCCATCCTTCTCGTACTCTCGTTTTCCTAAAATCCCTGCGGTCCAGTAGCATTGACAGGTGCCTAGATAACCTCACATTGCTGCAGTCCATCTATGTGTTACACTATGACTACTCTTGAAGATCGTTGCACTCCAGTTGTATCATGAGGTGCGGTGACTCCCTAATATATTCACATATGGTGTTTTTGACTTTTTTGAAAGGATTAAAGGATTTTTTAATATATTGTATGCATAATACGTGAACAATTCAAATATTCAAATTGCGTGGGTGGATAAAGTAAAAAAAGTTTTTATGGAGTAAAAGGATTAAAGTAAAGTCATGATGGATGTTTTGTAAAAGGTTTTTCCTTTTTATTGAAAGGGTGAATTTTATTTTTTAGTAATAAGTGAGGGTGGTAAAAAGGATTCTTTAATTAAACATTTTATTAAACATTTTGGGTTAATACTATTAATCCTCCACATTTAAAAGGTTTTGGTTATTATAAGAAGTGATTTGGGCATTAGAAGATTTTGTGTGAATGGCTAAGATGCATAGTTTGAAGATTGAAGTTGAAAAGTTCAGCGGTAAAAACAACTTTGAACTCTGGAAGCTTAAGATGCGAGATTTACTAGTGCAACTAGGGTTGCAAAAAACATTGGCATGCAAGCCAAAGAAACCAACAACCATGACGAATTGGGAATGGGAAGATCTGGATGCAAAAGCTCTTAGTACCATTTGTTTATGTCTGGCAGATGATGTTTTGTTTAATATCGTAGGAGAGGATACAACATCAAGATTATAGAGCAAGTTGGAAAGTCTATATATGACAAAGTCCTTGACGAAAATAATCTACTTGAAGAGACAGTTGTATAGTTTGTGGATGAAAGAAGGTACAGAAGTTGCTGACCATTTAAATACCTTCAATACCCTTATAGTTCAATTGACTAGTATGGAAGTTAAATTTGAAGATGAAGATAAGGCTATTACACTATTATGTTCGTTGCCTGAGTCTTGGGATAATCTAGTCACCTCTATTAGCTTTATCTCAATAGATGTTTTATATTATGACTCTGTTGTGGGAGATTTGTTGGCTGAGGAGATGAGGAGAAAATCTAGTAAAGAAACTTCAACTTCAGAGGCGATGCTGGTCATAGGTCAAACTAAAGAGCAGAATGAGAGAAGTTTTTCTCGATCTAAGTCAAGATACATAAAGGGTAAAGAAAAATGTTGGTACTGTGGAAAAACAAGACATCTCAAGAAAGATTGGTGGAAGAGATAGGAATTTGAAGAAAACTCTACAAAGGAAGCAAATTTGGCCGTAACAAATTCAAGTATGACTGATCAAGTTTTATCTGTTTCTAGTAATTTACAATATCGAGCAGAATGGCAGTTAGAATCGGGTGCCTCCCACCACATGTGCTCACATAGAAATTGGTTCATCTCTTACCAATTTGTTGATGAGGGTGTAGTGTTTATGGGAAATGGTATTCCCTGTAAAACTGTTGGGGTTGGCAGTATTAGAATCAGGATGTTCGATGGTATTGTTAGGGAATTAATGGATGATATATATGTACCTAAGCTTAAATCAAATTTGATTTCATTGGGAGTGTTGGATTCTTGTGGATATAAGTATACAGGTCAAGGTGGAGCACTCACATTGTCAAAAGGTAGTTTAGTAGTGATGAAGAAAACAAAGGTTGATAACCTTTATACGCTGGAAGGGAGTAATCAAGTATCATCTGAAGTGATAGATGTATCTTCTTGTTTATGGAAGAAGCATCAAAGTCATAAGAGAAAGAAATAATTGCAGGTACTTATAAGCGGTAAATCATTTCTAGACTTAAAATATTTGTTTCTGAATTCCTGCTTGTTTTATATCTCTGTAAGTTATGACGGTGGTATAAAGGGATGTTGTGTGTTGGATCCTACTTCTCACAAGGTCATCATTGATAGAGATATAATATGTATGGAACAACCAAAAGAGTTTATTCAATATCGTAATGGTAAATTTGTTTGCATGCTAGATAATTCATTGTATGGCTTATTGGTACCCAGGCAAATATACAAGTGGTTTGAATCCTTCATAGTGAGTTGGAATTTTTCAAAGGGTAGGAATGACTACAGTTTATAGTACATTCATAGTCTTGATGTTATTTTCTAATGATATGCTCAATGCAAGCCAAAGCATGGACAAAATTAGTAATAAAATGACTCAGGTGGACACGACAATTCAGATGAGGGATCAAGGAGAAAAAAACAAATTATGGGAATGGAAGTATACAGAGATGGTAATGGTAAGTTGTGGTTGGAGTTCAATATGAACATTATAAAACTAGTTTTTATCTCTCTTTCTTTCCGTTATAAGTTTTCTTCAAGCATAGGTCCTGTCTATAAAGAAGAAAAGGTTTTGTCTCGTGTAATTTCAGTAGGAGGTCTATTTTATGTGATGAAATGGTTAAGGCCAGATGTTTCACATGCTAATGATGTTGTCAGATACATGACAAATTTAGGTGTTGCAGTGAAATGGGTGCTTCAACGTTTGAGAAGCACAAATGTCACCTATAATGGTTACACTGAGATGGTGTGTGATAATTGTAATGTATATTTTACAGGTGTCTTGTATAGAAGGATATCTATCACTAAATATGTCTCACAACACAGTTGTGGAAGACATGTTGGAGGTGGAGTGATCCCTCAGGAAATCCAAACTCGTGCAAGTCACACAGGCGAGATCATGAAACCATTTTTATTAGAGAAACTGCAGTGGTGCTTGGCTTCTCTTGGATTGCAGAAAAGGTGATGAACAAAAGGAAGGAGCAAGGTATCGGGTTAATTGTTTTCAAGGTGGATATTGTTAGGATTTGGTGACAACAAATTCCTCTAAGGATGGATTTGGATCCTATTATTTTGTGTTGGTTACAACCAAATAGACCAAGTTAGGATATGGATAGGGGTTGCATTTAATAATCAGTTTCTTGTAAATGTATATAAATACATGTAATCCCATAGATGCAAAGAGAGAGATACACTGAGAACTTTCTAGTGTGTTGTAATCTCCATGATCTGAATAATAAGACAACCGATGCCTATGTTTGGTGGACGTAGCCCAACGTTTGGGTGAACCACGTGAAATCCCCATGTTCTTTATCTATGTGATTGTTAATTATCATATGTGAATGGTGTTTTCCGCATTTGCAATTCTAACAATCTCATCATTTTCAAATTCACCTTCATTTAGGGATAGTAAATATGCTACGTTAGAACATTTTTCATTTTCACTAAATTTGGCCAAAATTGCCTCTTTTCACCAAAATGGATGCTTGGGGTTAATATCTTGTCCCATTTGAATGATTCAAGTTAGAGAATTTGTATTTCATCATTCCTCACCTTCATACATTTCTATATTTTCAATTTGAACCTTAAAACTTGGTATTGTGCAAAAATAATCAAGGTTTGTCATAGTTTTACACAATCTCCAAAAAGTGTGTGAGGCATTACCAAAATGAATTCTAAAAGTTTCTTCATGCATGCCAAAAGGAGATTGAAAGTGTAAGTTTTTTTTTTTTCTGTTACTGGCTACAAAACTCATGTCTTACTTTGCCTTGATTAATCTTCAAATGCAACCAACTTGTCTACCAAAGGGACTTTTCACTAAAATTGACAATTGAAAGGACTTCTTGAAAAACACACTCATTCAATATAAAAATGTTCCTAAAGATTCATTTAATGATCAAAATCAATTTCTATAAGAGTCTTTCAATTATGCATTCAATTCTCCATAAACCCTTTTCATCTTTCATGACTCCATGTCTAAATTCTATGTGGCTTAAAAGAAAGTTGCCCTTATTTAAACATTTAAAGAAAATACATACCTAGATCTTTAAAATGCATGCCCATGGCAATGTAAATATCTTAAAGTCCTAAAAAATGACTAAAATTACTTCTGATTCTTACACACCCATGTGTGAATTCAAATATTGCATGTAGGATAATTTGCTTGGTTAGGGATTCTCATGCACCACAGTCTTTAGTTGGAAATTTTTGAGTATTTTTCTCAAAAGGTTGTTGATAAATTAACAATTGTTGGATGTCTATCTTTTTTTGCATTCATTTTTTTCTTCTCTATGACTCTTTTCCTCTATACTCTTCAACTATAGGAAACACCTCATACCTATCTTTATCCAATTTAACCTTTTCCTTGGTCATCTTTAGCATCTCTATAAGATGTTGCCACTCTCCCTTGATGGAGTTATAGGAAACACCTCATACCTATCTCCTCTCCTCTCCTCCCTCTTCTACACCAACATCATTATCTTAATGAACACCATTAATGCTTTCTGCCCAAGCATCAACTCATTCTAGTTTGTTTTCACTACAACCACTCCTTTGTTGTAATAATCTTCAACTTGTTACTCCTCTTCTACATCTTCTCTACTCTTCGGCATCAACTCTTTATGTCACAACCTTTGCATCTTTTCTTTGGTCTATTCCTACACTCCCTCAAGCATATTAACACTGTTATCACTTTCTCTATTACACATTCCATTTCACATGTAACAAAATCAACACACAAAATATTATGGAAAACAAACATTCTCAACACTATTCTCTCTACAACAACACTCATTGTTACAATATCTTTCTCTTGCTAGTCTGCAGCTACAATCATTTCATCTATGCAACTCTTACTTTTGCAACATCATTCAATACTACAACATATACACTATCATGAACACACTGCTGGTCTTTGTTACTTCTCAAATTGATTTTGTTACACAAACTCCTTCTCCTCGCTATTATCTTTGTAAACTTTGTTGAAAATCCTTCTTCGATCTCCCTTTGTATGCTATCAACAATATGCACTAAACTACACTTTCCTCATTCACTGCAACCTGGAATTTTTTTTTCTAAAGGTGGATGATAATGGTCTCTTATAAAAAAAAATTAATCTCGAATAATATACAAAATATAATTGTGAAAAATTCATTAAATAAACACACATACATAATCCAAACGTGCGTGCATTTTGTCAAAGGAGAAGTTCAGGCTGCTATGAGATGTGCTTCCCAAGGCTAGTGCCATGAGAAGTGGCAAGAGGATAGCCATGTAAGCGATATTAAATGTAGCCTGGCCTTTACGCTCGTCGAGGGGCAATGAAACAACAAATTTAGAATTAAAAAAAAGTAAGAACGCTCGTCTTTATCTGAAAGTGCTGACACAAATTGTGATGAGCTTCATCGAATTAAATTAATTTATTAATTATTCGGCCCATTGATGGAAATAATAATTGCGGTTCAAGGAATTAAATTAATTGATTTGACCATGTTTACAAGGAACAATTCAGAGTGGACTTTGGATTAACCATTGAAGGTGGACTAAATATGATTAAGAGATTTTAAAGTAAAGTAAAACTAGCATAGTCACAAACTTGTGGTCGGTGAATTCTCTAAATCTTTAGAATTGCATATGGTAATAGCTAGTCATAGTAAATTTTAAATACGATCAAGTAAAAGTAAAAAAATAAACATGTAAAATGATGTCTTTATTAATAGTGAGGAAGTTAGTGGTTGAAATCACAATTATTGATTTATTGGGACGACTAAGAATATTCTATCAATATTTAATCTTGTCCATACAAAACTGATTAAACACTAAAAACCTATTAAATGTGCCCATTATCAATAGGTGTATGTCTTTAGGGGTAATTAAAAAATTACAATTTTTTTTTTTTTTTATCTATATCAGGTTAAGATTTTACAATATATAATGTTATTTAATTGTGTTTATGGATATCAGGTTAAGATTTTAATACACGTTTATATTTTTTTTTAATGTAAATAAAGTTGGGTTGTTTTAAATAATCAGTTATTGGTTTGTAAAGGGGATAATTTAGATTTTTACAAAAAAATTTCACTGTACAATTTTATCATTTTGTAGAACAGTTATATAAGGTCAATATTGAGTGTTCACCATCATGTCAGTTGCTTTAATTGAACCTGGGTGGGGGAAAACACCACTGAGAACAACCACTCTGACTAAACCCAATTGATTTCTTTGTATTTTGAATGTCATAGTTTAAATGTTTTAAGTTTTAGTTCTTTTCCAATGATATTTTCAAGCCATATTTACTCTAAATTCAACTAGAAATGATTAGATCTGCAAATTTGAGTGGTTAATTCTGAATAAAAATACCCCAAAAACCATTTTAAATCATTAACTTATTTATTTAATTCAAAAAAATCTATCTCTTAATAAATCAAAAACAAATCATACTTTAAAATCAACAAACTATTTCAACCCCAAGACTGTATCAGGATTTGTAGAAGACTGTATAGGGTTATATACCTGGAGATAAGGCGTTATAATCTTATCAAAGTGGGAACTACGCCGGTGGGAGTAAGATATAATCCAATGGATTATCCATATAGAACAGCTGATGGAAGTTACGATGATACTGATTTGAACAGCTTTAAAGTTACGATGATATATAAATGTATCTAATTTGTCGGTGTAAAGACGCTAATTTATCTTTAAAATTTTATCCCTTTAAAATCTTAATAAGTAATAAATTTAAAATTATTTTATTAATATTTTAAAATTTAAATTAATTTATTAATATTTAAAAAAAAATCCCAAATTATAATTAAAAATAACTTCAAAATGAATTTCCAATATTTTTTTATTTAATAAATAATATATGAAATTTTGTCTTATTATAATTTTATTTATTTATTTATACTTGTTTTTATTATTTAATAAAGAATATATGGAATTTTCAATTTTGTTTTATTATAAATTTTAATATTTTTTATATTTATATTAAAAAACAAAGTGATTTTATATTATTTTTTAATATTTTTTATACTTATGTTAGAAAATAAAGTAATTTTATGTTTTACTTTATAAAAGTTAGATTCGTTATTATGCGGTTTTTAAAAAATATTGTTTATATTTTCTTATTATAAAATTTATAAAAAAAATAAAATAATCTTTATAATATTTATCTTTCTTACTCTATCAACGATAAAAATAAATAATTTTATTTTTAAGTAAAGTTAATAATTTCTTAATTATAATAAATATATTACTTTCTTAATTACTATAAATAAATTACTATTGTTATTACATATTATCTTAAATTTTCATATTAATTAATTATTCAATTCTACTACAACAAAAAAAGATTAGGGCACAATGGTTTATATATATAAGAAAGAAATGATATAACTGTGTACTTCTCATGATTTGCAGGCAAAGTTAAGCTCCCCACCAAACGTTGCAGCGCAATGTTCACTAAAGGCGTTCAGTTTCTTAGAAGGCAAAGCAGTACCTACTGGTTTCTATGATACCTAAATAGGAGGACTGCCTAGTGGTATGAAAATCCTCTGAATTGTGGAAGTGTCAACGTAGAGTTATACACAATATTTATTCTTATCACGTGAGACTAAGCATATATATATATCCAAGACAATTCATATAGACACGAAGCATTACTTTATGCATAAATTGAACAAAAAAATATAAACCAGCAACTGATTTCATCTAATGAATGCAAATTTATATATTATATAACAGCAGTTCGATTGGACTGGTTTAATCTATATTTACTAAAATTATAAATATGAAAGAATATAGTTATGGATAGGAGTTGCATAACCTGAATTTCGGCAAAGTGTCAACCACTTAAATCTTGGTTCAAGAGTGTTAAACATTCATAGCTTATGAATGTTTATGATATAAACTGGCTATGACAGCCTTGTTTGTTGAGTTTTGTTTTGTCTTTATGGATGGAACCTTGTTATATAAGAGGATCTTCTTGCATGATGGGGATGGGTATTTTCTCTTTAAAAGTTTTAGCAAGTAAGGGATGACATTAAAGTGAAAGTGAAATTAAATAATGGATAAGTTAAAGTGATTGGTATTTTGTTGAAGAGGTAATCTCTTTTTGTGAAGTTTTGTTTATTAAAATATAGATATGTGTATTTAATTTAAGTGTTTTGTTTAAATGCTATTTGTTAATAAATTTATTAAGAGTTAATACTAGCAACAACCACTTTATAAAAATGGTTGATATACACCCATGTGTGTCATTAGTTTGGGAAGGTGGAAAATGACTTCCAACTTATATCAACCACTTTTATAAAGTAGTTGTTACTGTTGAAGGGCCACATGCCTTGGGGACCACCATTAATGTATTAATATATAATGGTCTATTAAAGTAATAATACACTAATAAAGTAAGACATTAAATACATTAATAAATAGGTTACTAAAATATTAATACACTAATAAAAAAAATGCATTAATAATACATTAATAAAGTAATAATACATTGACCTAAATATATTTAGTAATACACTATTACATTAATGTAATGTATAAATTAAAGTTCTAAGTTAATGTATAGTGTAACATATTAAACTATTAATAATGTATAATACATTAATAATGTAATCATATATATTGATGTATTAATTGTAATGTATAAATTAAAGTATTAATTTAGATTAGTGTATAAAGTAAGAAATTAATTGATTGATTACATTAATAATATAATGTATTAAATAATTAATATATTAATAAATTATTAATTAGTACATTGCTA
>JZKD02S1934075.1:218117-250189 GCA_000966675.3 Picea glauca
AACTTAAAACTTAATCTTTTCATTAAATTAATAAAAAGTTATATTAAATAACATGTAATCTAACTCTATCATTAACAACAACTTAACAACAGTAAAATATCATTAACAACAACTCTATCATTAAAAACAGTAAAACAGCAGAAAATCTGCATTTAAACAGTTTACTATAAGTTTATTATCAGTCTATTGCTATCAATATCCATCCTGCTATACTATATTATACAGTATTGAATGTTGTCTCTAGCTATTGAATTTGAATTGCTTTCAAATCTAATAACGTACAAACCACTAACTACGACATTTAATGCTATTCAAATTAACCACTAACTACGACATTTAATGCTATTCAAATTAGATATTGTTTTCTTATTCTCTATGGTGGCAGACTTTCCTCCACTCCACCCCATCCTTAGAAAATTCTAAACATTCATGAACCTGTTTGGACATCTGGTCAGCATCTTGTTTCTTTATAAAGGTAAGGAGGTCAGCATCTTGTTTAAACTTTATAAAGGTAAGAGTGTGTTTCAGCTCTTATGTCCTTCAATTCTAGCCTTGGGGAGTGATTTTCCTGTGTGTCACTATTTCAGCTATTATGTCTTTGAAGTACAATTATGTACTATTGAATGTTATTGGTATATAGATAGTTGAATTTGACATAACATAATATATTGAATGTTATTGGTATATAGATAGTTGAATTTGACATAACATAATAGATAGTTGAATTGTTATTGGTATAACATAATAGATAGTATTAACTTATCCTCTTTGACATACTGTTTTGCCGCTAAGATCCGTTTTGCAAGCTGGTATATCCAACGATCAGTATTAGGTTTTATTAATTATTATTATTATTATTAATTTTTTTTATTATTTATTAAAATATTTTTATAATTTATTATGAAAATAATGTATCATGATTAATAAAGAATATTAAATTTTTTTATTGTAATATTTAAAAAAAAATTTAAAAACTACACCATATAAATAATAAATAATATATTAATTAAATAATAAATAATATTGGTTAACTTAAACCTTAACTTTTTTTCCAGGAGAAAATGAGCTCGAATTTATATTAAGTATAAATTCATTTACATTGTGGAATTCTGCAGACAGTGAGCAATGAATACCAGTCAAACAGAACAAGAATCTCACCGCAAACAACAGTAAGTGTGAGATAGAACAGCAAACAGCAATTCAGTCACTAAGTAAGAAGTAGTAACAACAGTAACAAATGAAAGGTAACATTGCAGAGTAACAGTCCTTGAAGTCGCCTGCTAGTCCCGATCGAATTGCGAAGATGCGGTCGAAAACAGTGAAACAGACCATGCAAATTAAACAGATAGCCCCGATCAAAAAATACAAAGATGAGTCGATGGGCTGTCTATTCCATTTTCGCAGTGGTGAATGGAGAGTCGCCCAGCCACCTCCTTTAATGCTCTTTTAGAAAGAGCATCTGCTTCACCATTGTGAGCTCGGGGAAAATGCAGGAACTTGATGTCAGCAAAAAACTTGGTCAATTCCAGCGTTTTAATTTTCCAGCTTTCGATGTGGACAGAGCAGAGATTAGATTTTTGGTTGATCCAATCAATGACTACGCGCGAATCTCCCAGGACGAGAAGATGTGTAATAGACCACGAAGATGCAAGAAAGAGGGTGGTCCAAAGCCCCAAGAGCTCGGCCTTCGTGTTCGTGCCCAATCCACAGCTAAAAAACCACTTGGTGACCCTTGATTGATGCGATCTGAAAATGCCACCCGCACCACAGCATCCGGACTGCGCTGCACCATCAAAACAGGCAAGAGTATATCCCGCAGGCAGATTAAAGTCGACGACTTTGTGGATGTGGGGAGTAGGCGCAGCTTGTTTCCAGTGGAACGAAGATAGAACTCTGTACACGACTTTCAGCAAGTTTGGTCTTTGGTCTTCAAATATCACTCTATTTCGCTCAAGCCATAACTGCCAGGAGATGTGTGCAGCCAAGCACACAGGATGGGATTTATGTGTGTTCCAGAATTGTAAACAATCAGAAAAAGTAGCCCTGTTCCAGGTGTAAGGGAGAGAGTAATGAGAGAGGAGGCGAGACCAGACCTCCTTTGTGAAGTTTCAGTGAATCAAGAGGTGTTGGACATCTTCAATTGAGCTGCCGCAAAGAAGACAGATCCCCGGCCCCTCCCATCCACGCCGGCGGAGCAATTCCCAAGTGAGAATCTTACCTTTTCCCGCGAGCCAGAGAAAAAGCTTGAGTTTGAGCGGAATGGTCCAATGCCATAGCTGGAAGAACCATGAGGAATCAGCATAGCCCTGTAAACTCTGAGAAAGAATTGCCACATATAAGTTTTTTAGCGTGAGGGTGCCCGTAGCATCCCCACCGGCCCACAGCAGCAAGTCTGGATTGTCCGTAAGGGAGATGCCAGCACTTTTGACAGCAGTTGTAAAACGATTCCACTCTGCCTCCCACAGTCCACCAAGGGCCAGGTCATGGCTATCGATCCATTGATCAGGCAGTCCGTGGGCACCAGACAATCTGGCCTGTGCAAGAGTCAGAACGTTTAGGGAACGGAGATGTGAGCACAGTGAAGGAGGGAGAAGAGAGATCTCTTCCAGCCCAAGAATCTTATCCTTAGTGAAGAATGACAGGGGAGGAGGAGACCAGGCCTCTCCAGATGGGAGATGCTCTCTTGAGCTGAAAAGAAGAATTTCTGATCCAGATGCTCTCTTGAGCTGAAAAGAAGAATTTCTGATCTCAGATATTTGTCAGCTATGATACTATGCCAGATACTTTCCTGTGTAACCGCTCTCCAAAATGAGCTGGCCAAAAGAGCAATGTTAAAAGTAGGGAGATTTTTTAAACCCCAGCCCCCACCGCTTCGTGGCTTGCAAAGAGTTTCCCAGCTGCAAAGGTGAAAACCGCGTTTACAAGCCTGTCCATTCCACAAGAAATTTGTAGTGAGTCTTCGAAGAATGGAGGTAATCTTGCTTGGGATCCGCTCCAGGGTCATCCAGTACACAGCTAGGCTTTCCAACACCGCTTTGATCAAGATAAATCTGCCACTCAGGGACAGCCATTTGTTACACCAGAAGTCAATTTTCCGCTCAAAAGAAGCAACAAGCCAGTGCCAATCACCGGGGAGGGAAGCACCCAACTGCATCTGGTACCCGAGATAGCTGAATCCCTCCTTCAAGTCGATAAAATTAAGGGGCAAAAGGTTCTTGAAAAGGGTGAGATCGGGAGCCGACAGTCCCCAGTAATGAGCAGAGGACTTTGTGAAGTTAATGGACAGACCAGAGATGGAGCAGAACTGACGAAGGATATCGATCTGCTTTGTTCATGATGAGAACATCATCAACAAACATGAGGAGGAAGATCTTGATAAACGTTCCAACCTTAACTTAAAAACATGTATATTTAAAAACTACATATTCAAATACCAATAAAAGTAAGACATTTGTAAGAGTCAGTGTAGCATTGATTTTCTATCAATCAACCTAGTACATTTAATTGTTTCATTCTCTTTTTATATATAGTTTCATTTCATCATTATTGTAATATTAAAATATATTTATTATTAATGTAATATTAAAATTGTTCCCTAGGTGTAGGACAGTCGGTGACAGAGAGTGTGTAACAAACAAAAAAAATGTAATATTAAAATTTAAAAATAATTTTTATTTTATAAATAAATTATTGTCAAAATAATAACATGAATATTAAAATTTAAAAATAATTTTAGTTTGTAAATACTCTTAAAATATAATAACATTGTTGTAAAAAAATAAATTAATTACTTTAATTAAAAAAATAAAAATAAAAAAATTCCAAATTTATTATTTTGACAATTTTTTTTTTAAATCTTTTTCATGATTTTAATATTATTGTCAACTCATTTTCACAGAAAAAATAAATAAAAATTTGTGTTTTATTAACTCATTTTCACAGAAAAATAAATAAAAATTTGTGTTTCATTAACTACATTGAAATAGGTCCATAGTTCATGATTATATTTAATTGTATAATCATTCTACATTTCACTAATGATCTAAATTCCTTGTTCCAATCCAATTCAAACTTTTGAAAACTAGTTTGCAAGTATTTCATGTCCCTTAAATATGAGATAGAGATATGTGAAGAAGATCTGAAGGTACTTCTTTAAACATCCACTGAATAAGCAGCATCTAATTACTATAAATTTGTAATTGGGTTATACCAAGCTTTTGTGCTAGCTTCAAAACCAAGTTTAAAGCCATGAGTTTATAAAAGTTATTAATTTTATAAAGAATAATCTCATTATATCAATAAATAGAAAGATCATAAATATTATAAAATTAGTATTTGAAAACAAAATTATAATCATTATTTCTAAAATAGTTAAAAAATATTTTTTTTTATAACTTTTAAATTTTCAATTTGAAAAACAAACTCTTTTAAAAATAATTACATTACAAAAT
This sequence comes from Picea glauca, assembly GCA_000966675.3. Taxonomy (NCBI): domain Eukaryota; kingdom Viridiplantae; phylum Streptophyta; class Pinopsida; order Pinales; family Pinaceae; genus Picea; species Picea glauca. The sequence goes on from JZKD02S1934075.1 coordinate 222,569, forward strand.
AATAAAATTTAATTATTAAAATTTCATATTTTTTTATAAATTTTGAAATTAAAAATATTAAAACGATAAAATAATTAATTATTAATTATTAAATCTTTTGTTAATAATAAAAAGTGTAAATTAATTTTTAAAAATTAAAATTTTAAAACTTAATTAAATAAATAAATAAACAAATTTAATATATAGAGTATTTAATGATTAATTATTAATTTTTTTATTAATACTAAAATTTTAAATTAAATTTTAAAAATTAAAATTAAAATTTTAAAAATTAATTAAATAAGCAAATTTAAAACACACATATATTAGTTTTTTCCTCCTTTTTAGTTTATTATATAATATAAAAATAAAAGATGAAAAAAGTAAATTGTTGTGCAATGTTGCATTGTTTCCATAAATACCTCTTTAAATGCAAAGATTTTAGATCACCCCAATCTATTTGAAAATTCAATAAAAGGCACTCACACTAAGTTGATGAACAAAAAAGCGGTAATGGGATGCGAATGAACGAGCACATGTAGCCACATGTTCTTATTCCTAAACTTCAATGCTCACCAAACTGCCACACACACTTGTCAACTCAAAATCTTTGTTAGGAATGCATATGCATTCTTGAGCAAGAGCGCGCATGTGCTTAAGAATGTGCACGCATTCTTGAGAAACATGTGTTCAAGAACGTGTGTTTATTCTTGAGTAGGAATGTGCATGTGTTCTTGAGAAGTACTTTCTTCACAGGCTAGCAGAAAGAAAGCTTTGATACCACTGTAATGTTCCTAACTCGACTAGTCTGGGAAACACTGCTAAACTGACAAGTCCACTGTCTAATATGATACTTCGGGGGTTTCTGGATGTGTTTTAGATGTGTATGTGTAAAATTAATTGTTTACACCATATAAATGAGCATACAGATAGTAAATGAGACAAAAGAATGCAAACCATATATTTTGATATCTCTACAGAGTACAATGTCGAATGCGGCTGAATAAAATAAATCACTCGGCTAGATCAGTGACAAAAGGATCTTATCCGGAATACAATAAGAAACTAAAACAATAGTACTCGGTAATAGGATATTGTTGCGGGATCAATGGAAGAGGTGTAAGATGTGCTCCAAGCTACGACAACTCGCACAACAACTGTTGCAAGTCTGGAAAGTTCGCCCTGGTGGCTAGACCCCTCAGATATGCCTGAAAACTTTCCCAAACAGTGCGTCTTGTTGTCTCTCTCAGTCCTGGTGACTGACCATCTCTCTATGGGTATGTCTGGACCCTTGATGGATCCCACTAGGGAAATGCGCCCCCTATGCTATTGAAAAATTGTTCCCTAGTGAGTCCATCGTCGAAATCGACTGATAAGTGTCTCAAAATGAGTGCCTTGGCCTATTGTGAAATGGGTTGGAAGGATTTCCCTGGATCTGATCTCATGACCGCTCGAGAACCCCAAATGTGTTCTCCCCAACTATCCCAACCTCAACGGCTGGAAAATGCGCCCTAGCTTATTTCCATCAGAATCTTACAAGAAACTAGGCAATAGATGCACCTTGCCTTCCTCTCAACTGGGTCGGAAGGGAATCTTTGGATTCTCCCTGGATGGGACAAGTCAACTCAATACCTCCTAAGAAGTTGTGCCCTCACCTCGAATAAGTGTGCACTTGCTGCTGGAACCTGTATAACTGTTGTTGAAGACTGATGGAAGACCTATGTGATCTCCCCGATGACTAGGCTGTGTCTCTCAACATTGAAATCAACCACTAGTGTATTCCTCCTAGAATCCACTGAGCTATCTCTCATGAGATGCCCCTCTCTCCTCAATGAGAAGTCAAGATCTGCATAATGCTCGATTAGGTCGCTTTACCTTTTCTTATAGCTCCCTGAAACCCTAATTCGTTGTTGACTCTATTTTTATCTTGTCTATTCTATTTTTATCTCAAGTTGACTTAAAATCGCTTTTATTCACTTTTAGCTCAATGTCACTTTCGAATTATAACACCCTCGACTGAAGTGACCTCTAGTAACCATGTTTACCCCTGTCTGGCCCTGGCTATAGTCTAACGAGGTTGTTTAAACCATTAAGCCTCCTCTCTGAAACTCCTATTTGGAAAGGGACATTACATTTGATGAGTTGAATTGTAAATCGTGTAAACGTGGTATTAAGCTATCACATTACATTTTAGTTGAACGTAGTGGCTTGAAATTTTGGGATTAGCCTGTGAGTATTTAAATTAAATTTTTATTTGTGTATATCTTTCTCTTTATTTATAAGTTATAAGAGGTTATTACATCAGATAACATTGGGATGACATTCACTCACAAGGGTGTACCTGTGGTGAATGGCCCTGGTGTGGTAGTAATCCTGATTTGACTAGGAATGATAAAAACTCGAGATGCTAGATGCTATTCCATGCGGGCCCAGAGTGAGAATGATCTTAGAGAGGAGAGTTGCAGAGAGATTTTCCCCTCGGTTCAGGTGGGAGAGAGACATCTCCCAGGACTGATAGACAAGTGTCATGAGTTTAGGGAGAAGTTTGTATACTTTGGAGACAAGCTTGACATGATGTAGAATGTTTCCCTTGCTGAGAGGGCGTTGATGTTTGGGCAACATCATGAAGACATTCTCCTAGATTAATATTTTAATAATATAAATATTAATTATTAAATAATATTACTAATATATATAAATAAATAATAGTAATAATACATAATTATTTATTTTCCAAATAGAGGCACCCTTTCATGGATGGTCACCATATGTTCTCTATACATGGCACATTCATCATTGTAATAATTAATCCATCTCATATCATCTCACATAAAAATTCAATAGATCCTATCTCAATGAGCACCACTAATGTTTGTTATTGAAGCATCTCCCCATTTTGGTTTTCTTTCACTACAACCACTTTCTTTTCTTTAGTCTACTCCTACACTCCATCAAGAATTCTTATCTACACCTCCTAAAATGTCATTTCTATTGCAGTTCACCATTCTCTCCTACAACATCACTCATTGTTGCAACATCTTTCCTACAACTACAATACCTCTCATTTTCACATCTCTTATGACCACAACATCATTCAGTGCTAAAACCACATATTTGAAATGCACATACACTCTCATATACACACTACTAGTCTCTGTTACTTTTTAAGTTGATTTTGTTGCGCAAACTCCTTCTCCCATACAACATCATTCAATGCTAAAACCACATATATGATATGCACATACACTCTCATAAACACATTCTGTTGCACAAACTCCTCGCTTACAACATATTTCAGTGCTAAAACCACATATTTGATATGCACATACACTCTCGTAAACACACTACTAGTCTCTGTTACTTTTCAAGTTATTTTCTTGCACAAACTCCTTCTCCTAGTTATTTTCTTTGTAAACTTTTGTGGAATATCCTTCTTCCATGTCCCTTATGCACTAACCTAGACTTTCCGCGTTCCCTACAATGTGAATGATGATGGTCTTTTATAAAAAAAAAAAAAAATCTCGAATATTATACAAATATAATTATGAAAAAATCAGTAAATAACCACACATGCTTAATCTAAACGTGCGTGCATTAAATGTAGCGTGGCCTTTACGCATGTCGAAGGGCAATGAAACAACAAATTTATAATTAAAAAGTTACGAACGCTCGTCTTATCTGAAAGGGCTGACACAAATTGTGATGAGATTCTCGACTTAAATAAATCTATGGTTCTCTAATTAAATTAATTTATTTGGGCTTCGGCCCATAGTTGCGAAGGTCCTGTAGCAATGAATTAAATTAATTGAATTGGCCATATCTACGAAGAAGTACAGAGTGGACTTTGGATTAACCATTGAAAGTGCACTGATTTGATCCGATTAAAAGTAAAATAAAATAAAATTATAATATTTAATGTTATTTATTTTGTTTTTATTGATATTTAATGTTATTTATTTTGTTTTTATTGAATTGAGGTTAAGATTTCAATATACAGGTATATTCTCTATAAAGGGTAGTTTTTAATTATATGTTTTTGGATATGAATTATCAACTTTTTAATTTTTATGAGAAGACGACAAATTCGCTCAGAGCACATACAAAAAGTGGTGGGTCAATCAATAAAATCCTGCCTTCCCCGACCTTAGAGTGAGTAGGGATGGGACCAATTGGCTAGGAGACCTTAGTTAGGCACGCTAGAGGTGCTAGGCACGTTGAAAGGATAGAGAGAATTCCGCCTACAATAAGTGCAGTAGTCTTTAGCCACTCCTCTTTATAATTTTTTTATTTTTATGAGAAGAAAACAAAATTTTAATCAATTAAAAATAATTTTAAATTATAATTAGATTTGAATTAGTTCAGATTTTTAGGAGTAACTTGATTGTTATATAGATCAAAGTTTCATGTATTTCTGAACTTTATTTCAGAGTTTTTGTTCTATTTTAAACCAACTTAGATACTCAAAAATAGATCAAAATTTTAGATTGACAAGAAATTTAAAACTACACAATTGAAACCTACCGAAAATATAACTATAAGAACGAAGATTGCTCCAAGTTAACCCACTCCTTTTCTAAATAATATATATATAAAAAAAACAAAAAGAAATCACTCCATTCTACCGAACCAAAAAAATAAACCCACTCCAATCTACGTTCATATTCTCGACCGCTCTGGTCTCTGCGTTATATAAAGGCCTCCAGTATTCTTCTTCCAACGCACAGAGGATTCCCCTCATAATAGATTTTGCATATTAATTGCACAGTCTGTATTTCTGTTTGAAATCATGGGTTTGCTTGATTCGTTGAAGACAGTATTCTTATTGCATAACTTCCTTCACAGGAGCCTCGTCTCCCAATATTCAAGAATGACTTTCATAGACAAGCTCCTCTTCCTAGTAAGTATCAGCATGAAATATTGTTTCTAGAAGACTGTATCAGGATTTATCAGAATTTGTAGAATACTGTATCAGGATTTATCAGGACTTATCACCTTTGATGTATTCCAATGCAGGTTATACATTTGGTGGATCGATTCTATGCGTGGCATAGATTGCCTGTGTTCCTGGGACTTATATACCTGGAGATAAGGCGGTCTTTGCACCAGCGTTATAATCTTATCAATGTGGGAACTACGCCGGTGGGAGTAAGATATAATCCAATGGATTATCCATATAGAACAGCTGATGGAAGTTACGATGATCCATTCAATCGGGAAGCAGGAAGTGAAGGGACATTCTTTGGACGAAACATGATGCCTTCTCCTCAGGATAATCAGGTGATTACGGGTCTCTATAAAGCCAATATAGGTTTTTGGGAAGAAGTTTTTTTTGGTTTTTTAAATTCTGGTAAATTGAAGGATCTCATGAAACGGATCCCCGTGAACATCTTACTGAAAATTTATATATTTAATGCTGTTACATTAACTGGATTCTGTGTATTTACTAAACAGTTGCTAAAGCCAGATCCCATGGTAGTTGCTACCAAGCTGCTGTCTCGGAGGAAACTGGTAGATACAGGCAAACAATTTAACATGCTTGCTGCCTCATGGATCCAGTTCATGATTCATGACTGGATGGATCATGTCGAAGACACCAAACAGGTAATTCCAACATTTTCAATCACAATTTCCGTTACTGTCTATTGAATTGTTCTTGCAATTCTATGTCTATCGTCCTTTGCATCTACTTCTTAAGATATTTTGGATTACTTGCCTTTGTCCACTGAGGAAACTGTATTACAAACAAAAAAAAATCATTTAGATAAGTGATGCAGTTTTACCATTTATTTTGGTTAATTTTTGGTAATGTGATGCCAACAATTTAAATTCCCAATTTCACAAATTAAAAAAAAAAAAAATCCATAATAAAAAAAAGGTACACAACAATCAAATATAATCATTTTAATATGTTTATATATATAATTAATCACGTGTATAAATAGAATAAAAAATAATAGAATTATTAAATTAGTTTAAATTTATCTTAAATCTCCAATTTAAAGTGATCATTTTTTTTTTTCAATTTTTAAATTTTGTAAAAGGGTTTTTCTATTTATCATTTAAAAATAATTATTTTAATGAGTGGAGTTGACTAATGGTTAAGAATAAGTATTTCCTCATTAAAAATTACAAGTTTAAATTCAGATAAGTAGGATATGTAGACCTGTCTAGACATTGAGAGTTAAATCCTTGAAGATCTAATACATCAGATTGATATACTATATATTATTTTGATTAGAATAATACTTCCACTATAAAAATTAATATAATTGTATTATAAATTAATATGATTATAATAATATAGAGTATAAATCATTGCATTTCAAATCATAATGTAAACCTGCAACTTTCAACTTTCCTAGTCTGTTAAATAAAGAAGATATATTGATTTAATTTGATCATTCTACATAAAACTATAATAATAAATTAATATGATTATAATTATATGTTTTATATAAATTAATATGTTATATGATTATGTGTTCATAAGTGAATATTCATTATTCACATGCTGTGTTATGTGAATGCTATCTTAAATTAATGTTTGAATGATTAAAAATATTGCAGTAAATATAATTTCACAATTTTTTTTTAAAGAATTTTTTGTATAAAACATGTACACAACAATTAAATATAATAACTTTTATGTAAAGTCATTTTAATATGTTTATATATATAATTAATCACTTGTATAAATAGAATAAAAAATAATATGATTATTAAATTAGTTTAGATTTATCTTAAATCTCAGATTTAAAGTATTTAAAGTGATCAAATTTATAAAGTGTAATTTTTTTTTTCAATTTTTACATTTTGTAAAAGGGTTTATCTATTTATTATTTGAAAATATTTATTTTAATGAGAGGACATGTTTAATGGTTAAGAACAAGTGTTTCCTCATCATAAGTTACAAGTTTAAATTCAGATATTTAAGATATATATACCTCTCTAGACTTTGGGAGTTAAATCCTTGAAGATCTAATACATCACATTGATATACTATATATTATTTGGATTAGACTAATACTTCCACTATAAAAATCAATATAATTGTATTTATAAATTAATATGATTATAATAATATAGAATATAAATCATTGCAACTATGTGACTACTTCAAATCAGAGCAACTTTCCTAGTGAGCTAAATGAAAAAGATATATTAAGTTAATTTTATCATTCTAGATAATACTATAATAATAAATTAATATGATTATAATTATATGTTAATTATATAAATTAATATGTTATATGATTATGTGTTCGTAAGTGAAAATTCAATATTCACATGATGTGTTATGTGAATTCTATCTTAAATTAATGCTTGAATGATTAAAAATATTGCAGTAAATAACTTTAAAATGCATGCATTATGTTATATGAACATCTTCTCCTCCATGAAAGCAATAAATTAATTTAATTTATTTTAATATTATATATTTTTTTATGTTATTATTATAAGCTAATTTATTTTCTATTTTTAACATAGTAACTTTCTTTTATATTATACATTTCACATATTTTATTTATATTTATATTAAAGTGTAAATGTACCTAATTTGAGGATGTAAGGACATCTCACATATCTTATTTATATTTATATTGAGCTGTAAATGTACCTCTAATTTGAAGCTTCCTCTTATATTACACATCTCACATATCTTATTTATATTTATATTGAGATGTAAATGTACCTAATTTGAAGATGTAAGGATTTGAGTTTGTATTTAAAGAAAAAAATTTATATTACACATATCCCATATTTTATTTATATTTATATTGATGTGTAAATGTATCTAATTTGAAAATGTAAAGACTTGAGTTTTTATTTAAAGAGATTTGACCTTTTTAAAAGTTTGATAGACTAGAAAGTGAAATATAATGTAACTAATTTATTAATTTGTGAATGTAAGGACTTTAGTTGTCTTTAAAAAAAAAATTGATCTCTTTAAAATTTTAATAAGCCATATATTTAAGTTAGTTTATTAATATTCATAAATTTAAATTAATTTATTAATATTTATAAACTTAAATTAATTTATTAATGTTTTTAATCTTAATTAGATTTGTATTTATTTTATTACTTTATAATAAATCATGTAAGATGATGTCCCCGAGGTGTAAGACAGTCGGTGACAGAGTGTGTTGTTAAGTCACTCCTTGATGTTAAAGTCACCAGTTCGAAACCTGCGGGGACAAAAAATCCAACCATGTTAAGGATTGGTGTGGCTTAGATGCCCCTGAGTCGCGATTTCTCAAGCCACAGGTTAATCGCCGAAATTTCCTTTGTTTTCATTATTTAATAATATATGGAATTTTGTCTTATTATAAATTTTGATTCTATATTTTTTTATATAAAATTTAGATTCTTTCATTATAAAGTGTTTTTTTTAATATTGTTTATCTTTCCTTATTATAAAATTTTAAAAAAATAATAATCTTTATAATCTTTATCTTTCTTAATCTAACAATAATAAATATTTTAAGTTTTTAATTAAAATTAATAATTTCTTAATTATTATAAATAAATTACCATTATTATTACATATTATCTTAAATTTTCATATTAATTAATTTGTTACTCAGTTCTCATATATATATATATAAGTAAGTAAGTAAGAAATGATATACCATTAGCTTTTCATGGTTTGCAGGAAAAGTTAAGCGCTCCTCCAAATGTTGCAGCGCAATGTCCACTAAAGGCATTCAGTTTCTTCGAAGGCAAAGCAGTACCTACTGGTTTCTATGATATCAAAATAGGATACCTAAATAGGAGGACTGCCTGGTGGTAAGAAAATCTAAATTGTGGAAGTGTCAACGTAGAGTTATACAAAATATTTATTCTTATCACGTGAGGCTAATGGCGAGTTGTATATATAAACAGGGATGGGAGTGTAGTGTATGGAAACGACGTCAATAACTCAGTAAAATTAAGAACATTCAAAGATGGTAAGTTGAAGTTGGGGAACGACGACCTTCTTCTGCATGACAGCGATGGAATTGCCGTGTCTGGAGATATTCGTAATTCATGGGCAGGGGTATCGGTTTTGCAGTCTTTGTTTATCCAAGAACATAACTCTGTTTGCGACACGTTGAAGGTAATTATATTTTATTAGTTTTAATTAAATTTGTATTTAGAATTATTTATTCTGGTTAATTATATATGAATATGAATTTTCATTTTAAAAGTTAAAATTAAGTTAGATAAATTGGTGTATGAGACTTTCCTGTTTGTGGGATAAGGAATCTTTTATTGCAATTTATTTTACTGTTAAGTCTAAAAAGGTAAGTCTAAAGAGGTGTAGATATCCTATCCTAAGGCCCTTTGGATTTGAGCCTGCAACCTCTTAAAAGGAAACATTTGTATATATATATATATATATATATATATATATATATATATATATATATATTTATTGACTAAGTTTAATGGTTAAGAACAAGTGTTTCCTTTTAGGATATATATATATATATATATATATATATATATATAGTCAAGGCAATCCACATAGACATGAAGCATTATTCTCTCTCTCTCTCTATATATATTACTCCATGCATAGATTGCACAAAAGGTGTAAACTAACAAATATAACTGATTCCATCTAATGAGTGCAAATTGATATATTATATAACAATAGTTCAATTGGACCGGTTTAATCTATATTTACTAAAATTATAAATATGAAAGCATATAGTTCTTATATATATATATAGGAGTTGCATAACGTGAATTTCAGCAAAGTGTCAATCCCTTAAATCACCCCACCCTCATACTATGAGGGTATGAGGGTGGGGGTTGGGGGTAATATTAGATCAAACATATTATATGTTTTCTCTAACCCCCACACCCACCCTCATAATGGTTAAGAACATGTGTTTCCTCTTAAGAGGTCTCAAGTTCAAATCCAGAGGGGGGTAGGGTATGTATACCTCCATACACTTTACCAGTCAAATCGTTGGGCGGAGGGGGGTCCCTTGTCCCACAAACAAGGGGGTCTCATACACCAATTTGGCGTGGCTTGGCCGTGACCTTAAAAATAGATTATTATTATTATTATTATAATATAGGGGTGGCCGCACCCTCATATTATGAGGGTTGTATGTTTTCTCTAATACTACCCCTACCCTCACCCTCAAGTTCAAGATTGTTGAAGATTCATAGCTTATGATATAAACCTACTATAATAGCCTTATTTGTTGAGTTTTCTTTTGTCTTTATGGATGGAACCTTGTTACATAATGAGGATCTTCTTGCATAAAGGGGATGAGAATTTTCTCTTTAGAAGTTCTAGCAAGTAAGCCATAGCATTAAAGTAGTCATGAAACTAAACAATGGATACATGAAAGTGATTGGTATTTTGTTGATGAGGTAATCTTGTCTTGTAAAGTTTTGTTTATTAAAATATAGATATTTGTATTTAATTTAAGTGTTTTGTTTGAATGTTATTTGTTAATAAATTTTTTATGAGTCAATATAATACTTAAATTAAATTTCCTTAAAGAAAAAGTATCTATTTCCCCACTTTTATACCTAGTAAGTTTACACTCTCTTGAGGAGAAGAGTAGGTTGATGACCTATATTCCTTGATAAAGATTACTAATGAATGGATTATGCTATAATGCAAATCTATGAGATTGATGTTCTGTGCCAAAGCACTATGGCACAAAAAGCTACCTAGCACATCTAGTTCACTTCAATAGTTTGAATAGTTTAGATGTTACTTCCATCATAATTTTGTAGATTTTATGTTGTTTTTATAAAAGAAGAGATAGTTATGACAACCACTACTATAGAAGAATAAATAGTAGCTATAGAATAAGAAATAGTTGTTACATAAGATTAGGAAGAGATAATAATGAGAAGAGATAACCACCCAAGGTTTTGGCTATGTAAATTATTGCAAAAACAAGATGAAACACTAGAACAGTTGTTGCATGAATTAGTTGTGGTATTGGAACTAACTTCAAATTAGTGTAGCAAAACTAGACTAAGATAAAGTATAGAATGATTGTCATTATAAAGTATGTGTGATAGTTTACCAAAAAAATGTATGGGCCCGTTGCTTTTCTTTGAAAACTTGAAGAAAGAAACTGATTTGTTGGGAATTTGATTTGCAATCCATGTGCATAAAATTGTCTACCTACAATTAAGCAAGGAACATTTACTAAATTCCATTTCAACAATAGCTTTGGGAGATAGAGGCATTAGTCATTATTGTGCACAAGTTTAGTGTTAAAGTGGTAGTTGTGGAGAAGTTGTTTGTTTGTGAATTGTAGTGTGTGGGAGGCAGGAATTGTAGTGTGTGGGGATTGGTATAGAGGCACTCGTCATTATTGTGCACAAGTTTAGTGTTAAAGTGGTAGTTGTGGAAAAGATTTTAGCTTGTGAATTGTAATGTGTGGGGAGTGGTTATAGTGTTGTTAACTTATTTTTTCTTTCTTTTATGTTTGTTGTGGAAGATTGTATTGTCTTATGCATTGAATGTTCAACTATGTATGGTGTATTTCTACAAGTTCACTTAAATTCCAAACTATGTTAAATGCTTAAGTTATTTAATGTCATACAAATATGGAGAACTCTCATTATGTGTGTAATATTGCAAGGGAATGAGAAAACTCTACATGAAAGATTATAATATTATGGTGACTCTCATTAAGTTATTTAATGTTATACGAATCAGAATAACTCTCATTATGTGTCTAATATTGCAAGGAAATAATAAAACTCTACATAAAAGATTATAATTTATGTTATTGAAAAAAATATGCCATTGGAACCCACGAAAGTTGTGAGAAAATGTGTTGCAAACCAAGTGAATAGATATTTTTAAAAATATGTGTTTGTAAATTTTATTTTGTGAAGAAGTGAATAAGTCAACATAATCATCAATTAAAGTAGTTTGTGTTTGTGGAGAAGTGAATGTCTAATGAGGAAGCCAACATAGAAAAAAAATTAAGCTTTTATTTTGAGTGAAGATAGAACACTAAGTGAGGAAACCTACCCAAGAAAGAAAGAGAGGAAGATGATACAAACAAAAGGTTGAGTGTGAATTAATCTTAGTATTATAGCAATGGATTTGCAATAGATGTAACATTGGAAAAGATGCAAATACGAAATTTTGGATCCCATAATTATTAAGTTGTTATGATATGTATGCAAATTAAAAAAAATATTAGTTTATGAAAACTATGTGTATGGACATTTACCTATATACGATGTATTTTTGCTTTTTCAATTAAGTGTGATTACCAAAAGGAGATAATTCCCATTATGTGTCTCATATCGTAGAAAAATCTCTAAATCAAGTGGTATTAGAGCTTCAGTTGTACAACTTTAATCGCAGGCCATGCTCGGTGGAATTTTATATATTTCATTGATCATGACGATGTAATTCTTGTGTTAACATTGATGACTCATTTATTTCGATTCTCTCTCCTCTTTATTTTGATGTAAATAAATATATATGGTCGATGTTATGGATGAAACTATACTTGATTTTTTTTTACATGTACAGCTGAGATTACCGTCAATAATTCAATCTATCTTATGGCTTTCTATTCATGTTACTTGGCTATGACCATGAAAGTGGAAAAAAATATAAAATTTTCATTGAAATTCACATTTTGACCCTCATGTCAAAGAAAATTCCAGTATTCAGATCAATCTCATTGCAGGCTAATATAATTTGGACGACTTTATAAATGCAGCATCACTATTCTGACATGAGCGATGAGGATTTGTATCGCCATGCAAGATTAGTGACGTCAGCAGTGATAGCCAAGATCCACACCATTGACTGGACGGTGGAGCTCCTCAAAACGGACACCCTCCTTGCTGCAATGAACGCCAACTGGTATGTATTAGATATTGTTTCACAGACTTTGCAATCTTGGAAATTAATCCCAGAGCTGAATCTAACCTAAAATATCCAGAAATTTACATTTTAAAGCAATTAAAGACATGCATTCTTATTAATGAAAGAAGTTTTCATTATGTGCAGGTATGGATTACTGGGTAAGAAGGTGAAGGACACATTAGGTCACACTGGAAGTTCTATTCTCAGCGGCCTTGTAGGCATGAGCAAGCCTCAGAATCATGGGATCCCATACTCTGTCACTGAGGAATTTGTGGGTGTCTATCGAATGCACAGTCTGTTGCCAGACAGCATCCTTGTGAGAGACATCCATGGAACTCCAATGGAGCACAAAACCCCTCCAGTTATCAAAGAGTAAGTTTACAGGAATACTTAGAATCTAATTATCACCTTCTGGTTATTTTATTATTCAAGTAGATAGTAGTTAATCAAGTTATCAAAGTATATAGTAGTTAATCCATTGTTATTCATGTCACAGGGTAGGGATGAGGGAACTAATAGGAATTTCAGGAGAAAAGACATTATCGGGTATTGGTAACGAATCCCACATTGTATCAATGGGGCATCAAGCCTGTGGCGCCCTTAATCTCTGGAACTACCCTCTGTGGATGAGAGACATTATTCCTCAGGATCCCAATGGAGAAGAGAGGCCTGATCATGTAGACATGCCTGCACTTGAGAGTAAGAACCTATCATATAGTACTTTATAATTCGCTAAGTTGCAGCATAATATGTACTAGGTTTTTTTCGGTATGTAAATAAGGATATCTTTAATAAATAAATCTAATGACTTACAAACCACTAACTACAACATTCAATGCTATGCAGATTAGATTTTGTTTTCCTATTCTCTTCGGTGGCAGACTTTCCTCCACCCCATCCTTAGAAATTCTAAACATTTATCAACCTGTTTGGACTCCACCCCATCCTTAGAAATTCTTACTAAACATTTATGAGCCTGTTTGGACATCTGGTCTGCATCTTGTTTAAAATTTATAAAGGTAAGAAGGTCAGCATCTTGTTTAAACTTTATAAAGGTAAGAGTGTGTTCAAGCTCTTATGCCCTTCAAATACAGCCTTGGGGAGTGATTTTCCTTTGTGACATTATTTCAGCTATTATGTTTTTCAAATACAGTTATATATCATTGAATGTTATTGAAGAGGATGGTATATAGGTAGTTGAATTTCAATTGCTTTAAAATCTAATGGTCTACAAACCACTAGCCACAGTATTCAATGTTGCATAACAGAGTGAATATTATTAACCTATTCTGTTTGGTGGCATATTGTTTATCCTTCACCTATTCTTAAAAATTTTAAACATTAATTTATTTGTTTAGACATTGGTCAGCATCTTGCTTGTCCTCCACCCCATCCTTATAAATTCTAAACATTAATTAACCTGTTTGGACATTGGTCAGCATATTGCTTGTCCTCCACCCCATCCATAGAAATTCTAAACATTAATGAACCTGTTTGGACATCTGGTCAGACTCTGCTAAAACCTTATAAAGTGTGTTTCAGCTCTTATTTCCTTCAAGTACAGCCTTGGAGAGTGATTTTCCTTTGTGCCACTGATCCTTTAGTCTATAACTGGTGCCTCATTCTCTTTTGCAATGGTTATTAAGACGATGGAAGATTTGACCTCTGCTTTGTTGTTTGGGCCTGCTGTTTGGGCCTGCGCTTAAGTATAAAAGTTCCCTGGCTAAATCTGTATATCTATATGTTTAAATATATATTTGATATTATTTTCTTAAATTTTGTTTGTTATTTTATGCTTACTGACGTTACACCTCTGGCTCAAACTAGACCTTAAAATCTTAAGTATCATGCATACGCTTATGTTTGATGGACTGGACTTTTCAGTTTATCGTGACAGGGAGAGGAGCGTATCAAGATACAATCAATTCCGCCGTAATATGCTTATGATTCCCATCTCAAAATGGGAAGACCTTACAGACGATAAGGAGGCCATAGAAATCTTGAAAGAGGTTTATGATAATGATGTTGAAAATCTAGATCTGTTGGTCGGCCTGATGGCAGAGAAGAAGATTAAAGGTTTTGCAATCAGCGAGACGGCCTTCTTTATCTTTTTGCTCATGGCATCACGGTGGGTAGATAAATTCTCATTTATTCCAATCCAAAACAAAGAGAAAACTATCATTCATATGCATGCATGTATTACGTTTTTGGCAAGCTGTGTGATATAGCGTTTGAATATATTATTACAGTCGATTGGAGGCAGATCGCTTTTTCACCAGTGATTTCAATAAAGAAGCGTATACAGACAAGGGATTCGCGTGGGTAAACAACACAGAGGGCCTCAGAGACGTGCTGAATCGTCACTATCCAGAGCTGGTAGAGAAATGGATGAATTCATCAAGTGCATTTTCTGTGTGGAATGCAAACCCAGAGCCCAAGAACAACACTCCCCTCTATCTTCGCGTTCCTCATTAAGAAACTGCCATTCTTGTTAGTGCGTCTCTAGTTGTTATATGTTATGGAGATGTAGTTTCATTGCTCAGGCAGACTTCTTTCCATGTTTGCTTCTGTTACGTTAGCACCATTTACCAGAGGCTATGCATTGTGCTGAATTTTTATTGCAAATAGTGTTGAATAAAGTAATATACTGTACTCTTGGAGACATTGCAAATTTTTTAATGATCCTAATTGAAACAGTAAGTTAATAATTTAACTGCCAAGAAGATATCATTGATATTGATGCTAAGATCTGTTTTGCACGCTGGTATATCGATACTTTCGTTGCGTTGCAAGATGGCTACAATACCGAGTCATAGACTGGTGCCTAATTTCCTCATCAATGCCTTCATGTATGTAACTGGTTCTCGAAATTCATTATTTTTATACGAAAAATATATATATATTAATAAGATAACAAACATATATAGTCAGATGCTAATAACCTTCAGGAGTGCTTTTAATCTTTTTTTTCATGATGTTTGGAAGCCATCTTCACACCAAAAACTGAAGTTTGTATTTAGACCATTACATTGTATCTTGTTAAAAAAACAAAAACTAGATTTAAAATATTATATCAACCATTCATCCTAAGATACGAAAAAGTCCACATGAAACTGAAATAGAAAGTGAAGATTTCTCGATTATATTCAGCTAGATTTCTTGTTCCAACCCAACTCTATCTTTTGAATCTTTTGAAGACCCAAATGCAAGTTTGTTTTTGTCCCTGTAAATATTGAGATAGAGATATATAAAAAAAAGATATCAGTAGATTGAAAACTTCATAGAACAATCATAAATTTGTGTTTGGATTACACCAAACTCTTCTGCTAGAGATCAAGAGAGAGCTCATAAATACTAGCACATTTACAAAATTGTGGCTGATAAAAGCCTATAGGCTATAATAGTAGAAGGAGCAATTTAGATTCAGTCTCAATAAAAAAATATAAAGAAATATATTTTAATTTCAGGTATCCACTATTTTTTTTTTTGACAGTAACGAGTAGAGGGATTATATTAAAAGTGGCAAAGCCACAAATCTGTTACAGAGGGCAGGGCTGCACAGAGCTGCTGCCTGCAAAAACTTGAGTACAATACTTAAAATTCCAGAGGGACATGACCCCATATTCATTCCTGAACCTGAGACTAAAATTATTTAGAGCCCTAGCTTCTATACAAAATGCTAGGAGGCTTAGAACCACTGCAGAAATACGCATTTCAGCGCTGAGGACTGGTTACTTCGCAGAGTTATCCCCCCATTCTAAATTTAACTTGGACAGCTTATCCTCCAGATCTCCAATTCTGTCTTCGAACTTCTCTTGGGGGCTTTTCAGTTCCTGGTGAAGTTTATCTAATTCCTCTGCGAACCCAATTTTGACAAAGGATAGATCTTGTTCCAACTGCTCCAGTCTTCTCCCGGCTTCTGAGTCGAGATTCTCCAAAGAGTCGAGCTGGAACTGGAGCATGTTTTTCAGCTTCTCCAGCTTTTCGTCCAGATGCTTGAGACGCTCTTCTACTGGCAGGGGGCGGCTGGAGCTTGCTGCCATTCTTTCTTCTCCTGAACTTGTTCCTTTGATATTCCTCCTTCTGCTTTGGGCGTGCCTGGACTTGAGCTGCGCGTTTGCTGGGAGAGATCTTGGATTTATGCTTGGAGAGCCTCCCGTGATCATTCTTCCTGTTGTGCTGACCCCGAGAGGTATGGGCGCGGGGTCACACTCATCCTTTGGCATGTGATTTGGTCCCTTTGTCACCTGCAGATTGATTCCCTCAATCCGACGTACAGATATGAGCCCTGACGCGAGCAATGCATGATCCGTCCGTGCTCCCGGGATTGGAGTGGTACTGGGCATTGGGATTCTCATGGGATATCCACCGTGGACTGGTGCTCATCGACCAGTGTGTGTCCTGCCTCCAGCTCGACTCCCTTGTTGGCTTCTAAGTCTGCGTGGTGGTTTAACGCCCTTAGAACGTGGAAGATTCGAAAAGAGTCCAATCCCTTTAACAACAGTCGAATTTTGGCTAGAAGATTGTTAAGCTTTGCATTTGGGGTTGATTTGGAAAGCACGATAGCTCGGATCAACAATCTGGAGTCCCCAATGATTACTAAGTCTCAGTTGCCATTGCTTTGGGCGTGGCAAAGTCCTTGCCAGAGCGCCATTGCCTCTGCTTGATTGTTGGAGGCTATTCCCAGTCCAATCGCGTAACGCAACAAAATTTCTGCATTTGTTTTTTCAATGAGACCCCCTCCAACTGCTTGACCTGGGTTGCCTTTTGAGGCCCCGTCAAAAGAGAGGATGTAGATTTTCCTTTCTTTTTTCCAATTAGCGAAGTCTTCTGTCCCTATCCTGAGCTCCCAATGTGCCTGGATCATGGGGGGGGTGTTGTCCCTAGAGTCTTTTGGGAGTTGGAATAGATCACACCAGTGTTCTTCTTGCTCATCCAGTTTCCTGCTCTGCGTTGGGGGTGTTTGGGTGCTAGCCCAGTCTTTAAAAAGGGATCTGATTTTGGCGGTCACTTGGGGTATCTTCCTTTCTTTATCTCGGAAGATTCTGCTGTTTCTCTCCAGCCAGAGTCCCCACAGGATAAATCTGGGAAGAGCTTGCGAGAGTCTTGAGACCCAACTTTGCTTTTGTTGTTGGAACGGAGAAAGGGTAGGCCAATCAAGGAGGAGGGAGTGGAGATCTTGGGGGAGAGGAAGAGTAAAATGCACGCCTGCTACCATCGCCCAAACTTCTTTTGAGAAGGTACATGACATGAGAAGGTGTGTGGACGTTTCTTCAGCTTGGTGACAGAGGGGGCATCTGAATGGGCCAGCCCAACCTTTTTTTTGAAGGTTTTCTCCGGTCTGGATACTGTCATGACCGAGTGTCCAAAGAAACAGGTCAATTTTGGGGATGGTTTTAATTTTCCAGATAGATTTCCAGATTGCTGGGTTGGGGGGAACGTGAGGGATGTTTTGCAAAGTGGAGTACCCCAAAGAGGTTGAATAAGGCTTTGCCTCTTTTCCCCAACCTCTTTTGTCTCTCGCTCTTTTCCTTAGAGGGGCTTTCCCCTGCAAGCTTAATTTGAAAGATTCCCAATCGGGCTCCAATTCCAGAGGCAGGTTGCTCACTGCCCAACCTTGCCATTGTTTGTACCTTTCTGTCCCCCAGGCTGAAATGTTGAAGAGTGTCCTCAGATTTTGCTCCTCCATCCAGGCTTTCAAACACTGAAAATTCTGGTTCAGCTTCATAGGAGGGTCTCCGAGTATGGAGTATTCCCAGATTTTGATTTGTTTCCCATTCCCCGGCACCCAAGTCAAATGGGATGTGAATCGATCGATGACTTTCCTGCAGAGGATGAAAATTGGGGATCCCTTTTGCTCACTCGAAAGATGTTCCACGCATCTTCTCCTTGGTCCTCTGAAATATTTTTTCCACAAGGCTTCCTTACACCATGCTGTTTTGCCGCTGATTATTTGCCATAACATTTTTGCTCCAAGTGCAAGGTTCTGAACTTTAGTGTTCTTGAGGCTGAGTCCTCCTTCCATCAGGGGTTTCGAAACTTTATCCCAGCTTATGAGATGGGCTCTTTTGTTGGTCTGCTTGCCCCCTTCCCATAAGAACCGCCTTTGCAGAGCTTCTAGTTGGTTGACTATGGAGCCAGGAGCTAAAAGGAGAGAATTTTGATAGATGGGAACACTTGCTAGGACATATTTGATGAGGACGATTCTGCCTGCTAAATTTAGCCAGTTAGCGCCCCAAGAGGAAATTCTGTTCCTGAGCTTGTCCAGAAGGTGGCTCCAAGTGGTAGCTCTTGGGATCGTCTTGGAGATAGGAACGCCCAAGTAGGTGAGCGTGTCCCAGTTTGTGTGCCCTTCCATGCTCAAGATTATGGAAATGCCCCTCATCTCATTGGGGGTGATATTCCAACTGTAAATTTTACTTTTTGCATAACTGATCTCGCTGCCCGACACTGAGGTATAGGTGTCCAGCTCCTCTTTGAACTTTTTTTCTACTAGACAGCTTGCCCCTCCCAATAGCAATGTGTCGTCTGCGAACTGTGCATGGTTAATTTCTTTCACGCCTTGGGCTATCCGAAGGCCTTTGAGGTTGCTGCTGGTTTTGGAATTCTCAAGTTGGAAGCTAAGGACTGAAGCTTGAAGAGCGTAGAGCAGGGGCAAAAGAGGACAGCCCTGGCGCAGCCCTCTGGATGCTTTGAAAAAACTAGTTACTCTCCCATTTACCATGGGAGCTATCCAGGGTGAGTCGATACAAGCTCTTATCCAATTCACAAATGTGTCATCAAAACCAAATTTTCCCATTACAGCAAAGAGGAAATTATGATTAACTCTGTCAAAAGCATTTGCCAGATCGAGTTTGATGATCATACCTTTGTCCTTCCTGCCTAGACTTGAGTGGAGAGCTTCTTGGACAAGGATTATGTTGTCTGCGATTTGCCTGCCTTTAATGAATCCCCCTTGGTTTTCCGGCACGATGGATGGGAGGATGTTTTTCAACCTGTTTGCTATTACCTTTGTGAGGATTTTATAGCTCATATTACACAGGGATATAGGCCTGGACCGACTGAAGGTAAGCGCTCCTTTCTCCTTGGGGATGAGAGCCAGGAAGGTTGAGTTGGTGCCTCCTCCCAACTTATTACTTGCTTGTGATTTTTTGATCATTTTAGTGAGGTCAGATTTGATAATTTCCCAGCAGTGCTGGAAAAACCTTGTTGTAAATCCATCCGGACCCGGGGCTTTGTCTGGATGCATTTGATCAAGTGCCTCTTTGATTTCGTGCTGCGTGACTTCCTCCAAAAGTTTACGATTGACATCATCTTTTATGAGGGTTGGGACAGCTGAGAGTGGGTGGGCTTGAGGGTCTATGCATGCTCCTCCAGTTTCTGTATAAAGGCTTTTGAAGGTTTCAAAGGCTGCCTTTCTGATGTCCTCCGGTTCAGAAATTGTAGTGTTTTGGACTTGAATTTGTGTCACAGCCTTAAAGAGCTTCCTTGCTTCCGCTTGTTTGTGGAAGTAATTTGTATTCCTGTCCCCTTCTTGTAGCCAGAGGCTTCGAGACTTCTGCATCCAGTAGCTTTCCTCCTCTCTGCTTAATTTGTGCCATTGATGTTGCAGTTGTTCCTCCATGATGATGTATTGTTGAGTGATTTCCTTGCTTTCCAAAGCAAGTTGATGGTTTTCAAGTCGTCTTTGGCTTTCTAGGCGCAGAACTGTGGGATCAGTTTTGGTTTTAGCCCAAGCTTTTAGTTCATCTTTGAGGCGCCTTAGCTTTTCTTCCCAGACATGAAAGGCAGAGCCATTGATTTTGGTGGTCCAAACTTTGACGACTTTGCTTTGGAAGTCCTTGTCTTGAAGCCAAGCAGGATTGAAACGGAAAGGGATAGGCCCTTGGTTTTGCTCTTTCTTAATTTCCAGCATGATTGGCTTGTGATCAGAGGTACTGTTGGGGAGGATTTCTGAAGTGGTTGTGAGACCAAGAGTTAGGAAAGAGCTCTGCACTAAAAACTTGTCCAGACGGGCTGCTATGTGACCGGGGCCTACTCTTTTGTTGGTCCAGGTGTAGCGCCCTCTTGTGAGTTTCATGTCCATCAAATCCCAAGTGGAGATCAGGTCCTCCACCCACTCTCGAGCTGGGTCCCTTACAATGGATCCGCCTCATTTTTCTTCTACTGCTAGGGTTACGTTTAAGTCACCCCCTAAGATTATATTTTCTAAGCCCTTTTCAATTAAATATTCTTGGAGAGAATGCCTGCAAATTCTTTTTTCATCAATGTGTTGAGGTACATAAATGTTAAAGAGACTTACAATTTGTCCAGACTCCTTGTGGAGTAGTTGAGTGCATATCCATTGCACGCGGAGGTCGGAATGGAGAAGGTCCAATTTGGAGGCGTTCCACATGGTGCAGAGCCCGCCTAAGGCGCCCCTGGCATTGTCAGCTACCCCTTGGCTGCTTCTCCATGCATTTTTTAAGACTTTTAGTGAGTCATGTTGACTCATTTTTGTTTCCTGGACGAGTAGGACGTCTATTCTTGTTGTTTTAATAAGATCCCTAATAGCATCTTCTTTCATTTTGCTGCCGAGACCCCTACAGTTCCAGGATGTAAATTTCATTGGTTATTTTTCGAGGGGGGGCGGCCTCCTTGGGAGACCTTTGCCTGTTTCCTTGTTTGCCTTCCATCGAATTCCTGCTCGAGGGTTGATTGGGCGCCTTTGAGGATGTTTGAGTACGATTCTTTTTCTCTTTCCGCTTTTTTGGACTTCCTTCCTCTGCCAGGCCGTTTTGGGGTGTCCCAAGCTTCACTTGTCCCTTCTGTTTCATTCCCTGAAGAGATCTCGCCTTCTTTAATGCCATGGTCTTCTTCGTTCCTTAGTGGCGGGTTTTCTTCCTCCTCGGTGCCTTGAATCCCCCCATTCTCCTCGCCTTCGGATGCATGTGAAGTTCCCTCGATTTCTTTGTTTTTTGTGCCTCTGCCTTCTTCACCTTGGCTGATATTGTTTGTCTGCGGTGTTTCCCTTTCGGTTCCCAGATCTTTGAAGTTGTTTGTATTGTCCTGGGACCCTGGGATACTTTGGGCTGGTGTTGGGTTGTTCTTCCGTGGACCACTTGATTTCGCTCTTCCTTTCCGGGGTTGTTGCCAGCCCTCCTCCCTTTCTTTCTCCTGCACGGCTTTGGGACAGTTTCTCTGGAAGTGGCCGTAGTCATGACATTTTCTACATTTAAACGACAGCTGTTCGTAATCTAGTTTTTGCAGGTGTTGCCATTCTCCCACCTTCAGTTTCACGGCTTCCGGGAGCCCTACTTCAAGATCAACCTCAACGCAGATTCTGGCACAAGAATACTGGTCTTTTGGGTCTACTTTGTCGATATAGTGCCCAAGTCCATTCCCTATTGCTTGCAATGATGCAGAGTTCCAACAATGGATTGGAAGGTTTGGGAGCCTAACCCAAACCGGGACGTCCTTCGGGATCTCTAGGGCTGGGTCGAAGTTTGGAGTCCATCGATTCAAGTAGAGCCCCTGGGCTCCCATGAAGTAAGGCCCATTCCTGAAGATCAGGTCGCGATCCTCCTGGGAAATGAACTCGAAGATGTAGTAGCCCTTGCCAACGGAGTAGCATGTCACACTATTCTTTATTAACGGTCTCCAGTTCCTTTGGATCCAGTTATCGGTTGTTCTGGTAGATGGCCAAAGCCCCATGAACTGTCCTACTAGCCCTCACTCTGACAGAGAGATTGCTACTTTCATTGGTTGTTCCGGGGGAAGAATGATTTCTGGGATGGCCTCCAAACGCCTTACAAAGTTCGAGGAATCTCCAGGGGAAGCCTTCTTTGAGCAGGCCGTGATCAGTTTGCTGAAGATCGTGGAGGGGGGGGGAGGGGGCGGCGGCTCCCCTCCATCCTGACTTGCCATGGCGGCCGGACCCTGTCAGTTCTATCCTCAGCGCATCAAACCTTGAAAATCCAGAATCTTCCTCTTCAATTTGTTACCCAACAAAATGAATCCATTTATCCACTATTTTACTATCATAAACCCTAATTTTTAGAAATGTAATATAAACCTTAATTATTAATAAACCCTAATTATTATCGTGTATTTACATGTTAAACTAAGATTTACTTTATAAATCATTAATGAAAACAAACATGTGTATAAGATTGTCTAACAATATTCTTTTAGATGCTTGTTGTTGCTAAAATTTGGACCAGGTTTTTGCTCCTAAAATTTGGATCTTTTGTTTTTAGGTTTTTGATCCAAGCAGAAAATAATAACAATCCAGGATACCGGTAAGCATAGGTACACAGGCCAAATTAAAAGATAGAGATGGAATAAAAAGACAAATTAAATCAAAGGGCGTGGACTGAATTAAAAAGCACGAGCGAAATTATAACTGAGCACATCAATTCTAAAGAAAATGCATATCAACATATATATAATTAATATGATTGTACCTAAACGCTGGAATGAATGCAAGTTAGCCAATCTTCATGCAGATACTCTCTTGATGCACAATAGAATTCAACATGCACACATAATGGAATACAACATTAATCAAAACGCACATCCACATCCACATTTCCCACAATGCAACAATTTTGTTATCTAACCTCTCTTGATGCAGATCTGAGTGGAATATAACATTAACTAAAACGAGTGACACTAGCTTTCTTGCAAAAGACGTTGAGCGCAATCTAATATGTGCAACGCAGTTTCAAATACTGTGCACCAAAGAGGCTATGCGACATAGTTGTCAAGCTATTGCGCAGTGCACAAATTGAGCAGTTTGTTGTGTGTTGTGAATACACACACTTAATGAATTGATTTATAAATGCAGAATAACAAAATACAACGAGAGAGATGAGATTCAGCTCCAATGACTTCTTCCATTGACTTCACAGACACAGAACCTGTGTTCAGACTTCTTCAACTCCTTAGTTGTTTCTGGTTCTCGGCTATTCTCTCTACCTCTCTTTTCTTCTTTGCATCAACTGCTTCTCTTCAACATCCTACATCTTATCGACTAACTAAATGACTCAAACTTATATGGTTTCTGATTGAGTCTTCCTACTGACTCAACATTAAGGACAACCATTTAATGCGACTCACTCTTCAACTGAGCTCGAGTAGACATAGATCGGCTCCATTTATAACTCTCCTTATTTCCGACTGAGTTTGAGTAAATGTGAAACTTTTCACTTGCAGACTCAGAGACCGACTGATTAATAATTCGGTTGATTGACAGAATGACTGACAGACAAATCGGCGAAGACGTAAAGATCTCACCGACTTGTAATTACTATTTCCAACACTCCCCCTTAATTATAAGTAGGTGGGATTACAAAAGAAAATTACATCAAAAATTGAGTTTACAATTTTACTGTCACTCATCTATTACTGTGCGGACTCCCAGACTACTGTGCAGATGTTGAAATGCATCTCTTGCTAAGGCCTATGACTGTGCGGACTCCCAGACTACTGCGCAGATGTTGAAATGCATCTCTTGCTAAGGCCTTTGTAAAAATGTCTGTGACTTGTTCTTTTGATCTGGAGAACTCTAAATAGATCTTTTTGTTATTCACCAATTCTATGATGAAATGATACCGTGTATCAAAGTGCTTGTTTTCTTGTGAAACACATGATTCTTTGATAACATGATGGATGAATTGTTGTCACAGAAAACTGTTGTTGGTTCTTGTTGTTCCTGCAACAAATATTTTAAAATCCTTCACATTAACACTACTTGAGAAGTTGTGCTCATAGTTGTGGCATACTCTGCCTATGTTGAAGAAAGAGTCACTATGGGTTGCTTCCTTGATACCCATGATATAATACCTATTCGAAAATGAAATGTGTACCCTCAGGTACTTTTCCTATCATCTATCTTGTCACAATTAGTGTCAGTGTATCGAATGAGTCTAAAATATATTGAAGTGGATTACTTTATGTCAAAATATTTTGTTCCATTCACATATCTGCCTTCCAATGTGATTCTTTTGGAGTTTCTATAAACCTTGAAATTAAGTTCACTCCATACATAATATCAGGTCTTGTCGCTGTCAAATACATAAGGCTTCCTACCAGTCTTTTAAACAATGTGGGATCCACCTTGGACCCTTTATCTTCCTTGCTTAACTTCAATCATTTTATGACACATGTTGGTGTCTCTTTTGAATTCACCATATTGAATATTTTGGTAATTTCATGTGCATACTTGGACTATGAGATAAAGATGCCAGTTTTGGACTCGTGCACTTTTATTCCCAAAAAATATCTCATAAGCCCCAAATATGTTATTTTAAATTCATCCTTCATGACTAACTTGAATTCTTCTATGCCAAAGTCACTTGTAAAAATCAAAGCATCCACATATAAACAAACAATTAACATATTACCTTATTGATTTACTTTGATGTACAGTGTTGGCTCACTTTCACTTCTCTGAAATCCATTATGTGTGAGATAGGAATCTATGCGACTGTACCATGATCTTAGAGCTTGCTTTAAACCATACAATTCTTTCTTCAATCTGTACACTTTGTATTCTTGTCCTGGAACTTCATAACCTTATGGTTGTTCCACATATATTTCTTCTTCTAAGTTTTCATTGAAAAATGCTCACTTTACATTAATCTGATAAACTGACCATTTGTACCGCAGGACAATTGCTAACACAGTTCTTACTGTTTCCATGCGCACAACTGGTGCAAATGTTTCATTGAAATCAATTCCATGTTTTTGTGTAAAGCCTCTTACAACTAACCTTGACTTATACTTCTGTACATTTTCTTTTGCATCTTTCTTGGTTTTATAAATCCATTTGACACTTATAACATCCTTGTCTTCAGGTACATCAACCAATTGCCATGTTTGATTGATCTCTATGCATTTGATTTATTCATCCATGGCTTGTGCCCATAGATCATCTTTGACAACTTCTTCAAAACTTAATGGATTATGTCTATTTGTGAAAATAGAGAAAAAATTGAAAATGAATTTGTTGCGCCTTTATTATAGATGTCATGCAGACTTCTTGGCTTTTTGGTAACAAACTTGCTAATGTTGGATCTCGAGATGTAGAACTACTTGGACTTCTTGTTGATTTTTGTTGTGCTCTAGGTGTAGACTGTGCACCTGTTGTTCTTAATGGAGTACTCTGCACGGTGATTTTCGTCGCAGTGCCAGATGTAGATGGGACAGGGATAGGTCCGAATTCAGGCATGTACCTGTACATGGACAGGGTCATATTCGACCATGTCAACCTCCTTTGTAAGTTCATGGGTTCATTGCCAATTTTGAATACAAAATTCCCAAATCCGTTTAGGCTTAGCAATTAATTAATGTAGAAAACAGTCTATGTTCAATTGAATACTTATACATTCAGTTTGGAAATACTAAGGTTAGTTATGAATTATAATGGCCTCTTTAAGCATAATTTTACATTAAATTTAATTTTAACTATATAAATTCAACATTAAATTTATTTCTAAGTGTATAAATTCAACATTAAATTTATGTCTAGGTAATTAGTTTTAATTTTAATTTGTTTTACAACAACCTTAGGAGGAGGTTGACAGGGCCGAATACGACCCTACCCATGTACAAGGACAAGCCTGAATTTGGGCCTGTCCCTGTGCCTGTCCATGTACATGGACAGGGTTGTATTCATCTTTGTCAACCTTAGGAGGAGGTTGACAGGGAAGAATACGACCATTTCCATGTACAAAGAGTCACTATTCAATTGAATACTTATACATTTAGTTTGTAAATCCTAAGGTTAGTTATGAATTATAATGGACTCTTTAAACATAACTCTACATTAAATTTATTTCTAACTGTATAAATTCAACATTAAATTCGTACATTAAATTTATTCCTAAGTGTATAAATTCAACATTAAATTTTCGTCCATGTAATTTGTTTAGCTTTTTTTATAGTTTTTTTTTCGTTTTAGTTTGTTTTACAGTTTTAGAAGGTTGACGGTTGATAGGGCCAAATACGGCCTTGTCCATATAGAGGTACATGTCCAAATTCAGGCTCGTGTCCCTGTACATGGACAGGGCTGCCCTGTCAACCTCCTTTCTAAGTTCATGGATTAATTGTCAATGTTGAATACAAAATTCTCAAATCCATTTAAGCTTCGCAATTAATTAATGTAGCAAAGAGTCCATGTTCAATTAAATACTGAGACATTTAGTTTGGAAATCCTAAGGTTAGTTATGAATTATAATGGCGTCTCTTTAAACATAAGTGTACATTAAAAATTATTTCTAATTGTATAAATTCAATATTAAATTTATTCTCTATAAAACAATGAGAAAATCATATTGAGGTGTAAATGTACCTAATTTGAGGCTTCCTTTTATATTACACATCTTACATATCTTATTTATATTTATATTAAGGTGTAAATGTACTTAATTTGAAGATGTAAGGACTTGAGTTTGTATTTAAAGAGATTTGTTTATATTACACATAGCATATATCTTATTTATTGAGGTGTAAATGTATCTAATTTGAGGATGTAAGGACTTGAGTTTGTATTTAAAGAGATTTGATCTTTTTAAAAGTTTGATAGACTAAAAAGTGGGATATCAATATACCTAATTTGTACATATTTTAATAAGTCATATATATAAATTAGTTTATTAATATTTACAAATTTAATTTAATTTATTAATATTTATAATTTTAAATTAATTTATTAATATTTTTAATTTTAATTAGATTTATTAATATTTTTAATTTTAATTAATTTTTTTTTATTATTTTATAATAAATTATGTAATATG
>JZKD02S1934075.1:252121-266315 GCA_000966675.3 Picea glauca
GACTTAAGCCCCTAGGCTTAGCCCCCTAGGCTCAACACTTAGCCCCTCTTCCCACCTTCCATCCCCTAATCCCTTGCCCACTCTGTGGAAGCTTAGTCCCCCATCACTCATTCATCGTGGTCGTTCTGCACGCGGCGGTGTTTATATTTTATTAATGTTCTGCATTGATACATGTACAAAATCAAGCTCTTGGCCTTCAACCCTTAGGCTCTCTGGCCTAACAATCACATAAGCCCACCAGCTTATATAAACTTGGCTCACCAGCCTATAAAACATATTTACAATTCATTTCATAAACAATATTTACAACAGGGCTTGGCCTTGGGGACATTACAATCTCCCTCCCCTTATTTCCGCACTGTCCTCAGTGCAACTTTACACTGCATCTGCAAGCTTTTCAAAAATTTCAAAAAGATGCGGGTACTCTACCCACATAACATTTTCATGCTCCCATGTTGCATCCTCAGGACCGTACCAGGTCCACTAGACCTTTATAATCTCTATGGCTCGATTCCAGAGTTGTTTGTTTTTCCTGTCCAATATGTGCACATGATGCACTTGCAGGACACCTTCTGGTACTAAAATCACATTCCAGACGATAACATGATTAGCATCAGGTATATATTTATTAAGCAATGAAACACGAAACAAATTATGTATGGTCATAGATGCAGTTAATGCAAGCTTATATGCAACTGGCCCAATCCTTTCTAGGATTTCAAATGGCCCACAAAATCTGGCTGCCAACTTGGTGCAACTTCCCAGCTTCAGGGAACTCCTGTTAGTTTTCACTTTCAGGAAAACATGATCACCCACTTTGAATTCTTTGTGAGTTATGTTCTTATCGGCATAACTTTTTTGCCTGTCTTGGGTAGCTTTCAAATTCTGCTTAATTTTTATCATTTGGTCCTCCATCTCCTTCAGAAACTCTGGCCCAACTACTACTCTGTCAGCTGGATTATCCCAGCTCACTGGAGTGTTGCACTATCTTCCATAAAGTGATTCAAATGGGCTCATCTTCAATGATGCATGATACCCATTATTGTAGGTGAATTCTACCAAGTGCAGGTAGTCTTGCCATCTTGATGGTTTGTCCATCACATACATTCTCAGCATGTCTTATATTACTCTGTTCACCCTCTCTGTCTGTCCATCAGACTCAGGATGATACACTGTACTAAAATTCAGATTCATTCTGAAACCTTTGAATAGTCCTTTCAAAAAATTCGAGGTGAATTTCAGGTCCGTATCAGACACAATCATTTTAGGAATTCCGTGCAAGCGTGCCACTTCTTTTAAGAAAATATCAACAACATATGCTGCCTTGTGAGTGGTTTTCAGTGGAATAAAATGGGTTGCTTTTGTAAGCTTGTCCACCACAACCATGATCGAATCATGCTGCTTGCTTGTTCTGGGCAATCCTGTAATAAAATCCATGGTCACCACTTCCCACTTCCACTCAGGAATGGGCAAAGGCTGCAGCAACCCTGCTGGGTGTCTATGCTCAGCCTTAACTTTCTGGCACTCCATACATATGGTGATGTATTCATCGATCTCTCTCTTCATACTTGGCCAAAAGTAATGGCTTTTGACTACTGCCACAGTCTTCTGATATCCAAGGTGTCCAGCATAAGTCATGTTATGCATTTCTTTTAGAATCACAAGTTTCAATTCTTGGACATTGGGTATATACACTCTGTCTTTATACAGAAGTAATCCATCAGCTTCCAAGGTGTAACTTTCCCTTTTCTGTGGCCTTTCACTCTACTGTAGCTTTGCTACCAAATCTCTGTACTGCAAATCTGCATTTGCAGCTTCCAAAATTCTATCCTTAATATCAGTCCTGTACATGTTAATGGTTGTAGCATACAAGTCATGCACTTTTCTACTGAGTGCATCAACCACCTTATTTTCCTTCCCCTTGATATGCTTGATATCAAAGTCGTATTCACACAAAAACTCCAGCCACCTACTTTGTCTAGTGTTTAAAGTCGGCTGATCAAGCAAATATTTCAGACCATTGTGGTCTATTCTCAATTCGAATCTCCTTCCCATGAGGTAATGTCTCCATTTCCTCAAAGCGTGGACAATTGCTGCCAGCTCCAAATCGTGAGTGGCATAATTCTTGTCATGCTCTTTCATCTTCCTGGACTCATAACAGATTACAAATCCATCTTGGCTGAGAACTCCTCCCAACCCTTCCTTACACGCATCTATGCACACCACGAAATCCATGTTTGGATCTGCAATCCTCAAGATTGGAGCATTGGTTAACAAATGCTTCAATCACTGGAAACTGTTCTCACACTCTTAAGTCCATTGAAACTTTTTCTCCTTCCTTTGCAAGGAAGTGATAGGATGAGCTAACTTTGAGAACCCTGCTATAAATCTTCTGTAATAGCCTGCTAGACCCATAAAGGATCTAACTTCCACCACATTCCTTGGCGCTAACCATTCTCAGATGGCCTCAACCTTCTCAGGATCCACAACGATCCCTTCTTCTGAAATAATGTGCCCCAAGTAATGGATCTGCCTTTGGTAAAATGAGCATTTGCTCAATTTGGCATACAGTTGGTGTCCTCTCAACACTTGCAGCACCAGTCTTAGGTGTTGTTCATGCTCTTCCTCTGACTTGGAATACACCAAGATGTCATCCAAGAAGACTATGACAAACTTGTCTAAATAGTCTCTGAATACACCATTCATGAAGCACATAAAAATAGTAGGTGCGTTTGACAGTCCAAACGGCACCACTGTGAACTCGTAATGATCGTACCTTGTTCTAAAGGCGGTCTTACTGATGTCCTCATCCTTTATTCTTACTTGGTGATATCCTGATCTGAGATCTATCTTCGAAAATATTTTCGCACCCTTCAACTGATCGAAAAGATCACCGATCCTTCGCAGAGGATACTTGTTTTTGACAGTTACCTTGTTCCACTGCCGGAAATCAATGCACAGCCTCAACATCCCATCCTTCTTCTTCACGAACAAGACCGGGGCACCCCAAGGTGACACGCTGGGGTGAATGTACCCCTTCTTTAGAAGCTCTTCAAGCTGCAATTGCAACTCTTTCAGCTCTGGCGTACTCATTATATATGGAGCTTTCGACATTGGAGCTGCTCCAGGCATCAAATTTATAGAAAAATCGATGTCTCTCTTCAGAGGTAGTCCAAGTACCTCTTGAAATACGTCTTTGAATTCTGTGAGTGCCTCATGGTCTTGAATCCTTGAGACTTCCTCTCTGAATGCTTCCTCTACACGGACTGCAAATAATTGACAGCCTTTTCTGTAGCAATTCTTCAGCTGCATGGCTGAGATTTCTCTAACAACCACAGCTCTAGGAATCCCTTGGACTATTTTCCGATTCCCCTCCTCATCCAGGCATGTAAACCTCTTGTTACGACAGTCCAGGAGGGCATGGTGCTGGTCCAACCAGTCCATTCCAATTAAACAGTCATAGGATCCTAAAGGTAGAATATTCAATTCAGCCTTTGTGCTCAGTCCTTTCATGTCCACAAGACAGGACTTCACCAACTCAACGACTTTCCTCTTGGTTCCTGTAGCCAACTTCACTAACCAAGACTTTTCATATTTGCTTCTTGATAAATGCAAACTTTCCACCACCATAGGATCTACATAACTATGGCTAGCCCTTGAATCGATTAAAACACTAAATGGTCGATTGTTAATCATACCTTCCACTTCAATCATATGTGATTGAAATTTTGCTTGCTTGTTGTCCAGGGCTGCGTAGATCCTTGGCATTCTGCTGCCCATATCCTCCACTGTTTCAGCGTGCTGAACATTGTGGACGATTCTCGCTTTATCTTTTCTGTGGGGGCAGTCTCGGTACCAATGGTTTCCTTTACAGTCCCAACACTCCATAGGTGGCGGTCTGGGCATTTGTTCATCCACTTCAACCTTCCTGGGCTCCCTAAAGGATGGTTGTCCCTGAGGACTGTTTCTGAAAAAGGGAGGCTTGTTTCCCTTCATCCTCTGCTCTTTCCTGAACTTCTTTTGATCATCCCAAGCCTTCTGAAAAGTAGGCCTTTCTCTTTGTTGTTCATACAAGCATTTTTCCCTTCTTATTGTTTCTTCCATAGTCTTGGGATCATCATACTGGATTTTGTCACTAATGGAAAGTGGCAGTCCACTCAGATATCACTGAATCTTGACATCCTCATCTTTGATGAATGGAACATACTTCAGTAGTTCCAAAAACCTTCGTTCGTATTCATCAATGGTCATGTTGCTTATCTTGAGTTCGAAGAACTCCTTCATCTTTCTGTCATAGTATCTTTTAGTCATGTATTTCTTCTTGAAATACCCCTTGAACTCCTTCCAAGTGACATCTTTCTCTCTGATCTGTTGCACCTGCACAAACTGATCCCACCACATGGATGTTTTTCCTTTCAATTGATACATCACAATTCTTCCTTCTGCATGAGCAGAATAATTTTGCAGTTGGAAATATTTCCTCATGCCAAGAAACCAGGTTTCGGCATCTTCCTCCTCCTTATGTTCTCCATCGAACGCTGGAGGCTTGATCTTGTTCATCTCTCCCTTCAATTCATCCACTCCAGATCTTCGGTGTTTTCTGGTAGGGGACGGGCTTGAACTACTGCGTGCCTCCCTACTGGAATGCTTTGGGGAGTGACGATGATGTCTGCTACCACTCCTCGATCTTCTTTTCCTCTCAGGAGTTCTGACACTTCTTGATCTTCTTTTCCTCTCAAGGGTCCTGCGACTCTCTTTCTTTCTTGAGTCACTCCTCTTCTCCAATTTTCTTTCTATTTTTTCCAGGCTCTTCAACATTTTTAAGTTGAATTCACCCTGCTGATCCCTGACCCTCATGAGATTTCGGCTATCAGCTCGGCAAGCCTGGGCATCTTTTTGCAATATTTCAATGAGTTTCATCATATGTCCCTCCTTATCCATCTCTTTTCCGTGCCCATTAGAGTTTGATCCTTCGATTTCCAAGTTGACATCCCTTCCTACCCTTTCGTCCTCTGTTTCGGAGGCAATCTGCACCTCTTCCAATTCCATACTCGGCGTTAGTTTTTGGTTGTCCTGACACTCGTTGAACTCTGCACACACAATGGTCTATAGGTTTATATAAATAGTTATTAGTGCTTCCCAATTGTCTTTCACATTATTTTGTTGTTGACTTTAAATTTGTATATGAAATCTAAAGTTTAACATAAAAAATAAATAAATATATTTTAATATAATTAAAAAAAACTTAATTTTCTCAACTTTGATTGGATTATATAATTAAACTTTTATTGAAACCTTCACGTTTTTCAATATTTACAATTAATTAAATAATTAATGAACTTTCTCGTGTGTGACCGAAAGCCATGAAACTTAAATAGTGGAGATTGCAATCTGTAGTATGTACCAAATGTAAGTCTTGAATGTTATAAGGAGCGATACAAATGCTCATACATATACTTAAAATTCGGTTCTTGAACAAAGTTCCTAGCCAATGGCTAGTTTCTAATTATTTGTTGGGAATTTTTTGAAAACCACACCGACTTGTTAAGGAACACATGGACTTGTGATTCATGAGGTAGCGGGAGTTGCATGTGGGAAGAGCTTAGTTTGGTGTTCTCACAACCTCTGATGATTTTGTGGAGGTTTTAGTTATTTACTTGCTGTTTCTGTTTGTTCATTGTATTGGCATGATTTGGTGATGTGTTTGGCGGGTTATTAATTTTGTTTGTTCAATGTTTTTTTTATTTTTTTTATTTTGTCAATGATGATGTGTATTAAAAACAAGACCAACTACGAACATTGATTTAATGATGATATGCAGAGCAAATAGTCTAAATATGAAAAGAAAAAAATAAAGGAAAACCAATTTATGAATGAGTACATAGAAAGAGATATCAATTTATGAAAGATTACAAAGAGTAGGATATATATAAATATATAATATTTTAGAGATTTACATTTTTAAATTAATTAATTTATTTAATAAATGTTTTACAAATGACATAAACATTATTAAATCAATAACACACATTAATTACATTCTATAAAAAATTAATTTTATAAATAATTTAAAATTTTAAAAACTCCCCATATATTATTACTACACATTACTATAATTTATGAATAAAAATTAAACAATTTTTTAAATATTAAACTTAACATATTATTTTCTTTCTTACATATTAGATTTTTTTTTTTTTCGTTAATTTTGTAATTTGTTTTTTTATAAAATCTATTTTTCATTTTTTTCTTGCATATTCTTACTCCCAATATCTTTGTATAATGGTTAATGGTTAAGACATGTGTTTCTTCCTAAGAGGTCACAAGTTCAAATCCAAAGGGGGTAGGGTATGTATACCTTAGTAGACTTTACTAGTCAAATAATTTGGTGTCTCCCTTGGTCGTAATCTTAAAAATAGATTTTTCTTTTTGTAAATAAAAGAGCACTAAAAATATATTCATATAATTACGTGTCAATAAAAAAACATGATTATGCCACCTGCCCTGCCACAACAGGGAAACTAGGATAGGTGGCCATCAAACATGTCTGAGACTATAACTGAAAATGGTTCTGACAAAAAAGATCAGATTGTTTGTTCTACTGTGCAGTGGCCATGGCTGACTGTCTTACAAAGCATGATAGAGAATTTTAATTCTCTATGGAAATGACGAAAGAAGAAAGAAACCATAAAACCTTGGAGCTAGCTTGGACTCAATTGTCCTTGGGTGTTGTAAGTTGGGACAAAGAATTGTCCACAGGTTGGACATATTTTGTTAGCTGGAGCAGTCGTCATCGCGTACATCAAGAGGCCCAAGCGTTGTCCCAAGAAGTTCTGGATATGGGCTTGTTCATTCATTTTTTGCCGCGGCTCAAAGATGAGCTGAATGTGCTCCTCTGCAAATCAAATTAGGGTCGACGAAGGTGGTTCCTTCGTCATATCTACGTCCATTCCTTATGCTGTGTCCACTACTTTAGCTGCATCCCCTGCGTCCGCTATGTCCACTGCATCCACTATGTCATCTGCGTCCACCGCTTCCATTACATTCAAGGGAGTCTCTTTCAGTTGGGGGGAATCTCTTCCTCCACCATGCAAGAACTAGTGCCAAAGAGGTGGTCTAGAGAGTAGGCTCTTGGAGGGTCAATTTGAGGGTTGCGACTTAGCGGAGGGCCGAAATTTGCAGTGGGGGGCATTTCTGCCATGAAAGGGCTGCTACCAAGGTCAATGGTGGGAGTTGGGGTGGGGGTTTGGTTTTTCTTGAGACGACTGGTGATGATGAGGGTGAGATGGGTGGGGAGGAGACAATTATATCTAGTATAGGCACTGTTATATAGCAAGCCTTGCCTGGATTTGCCTCGTTCCCCAAGCATGCTGCTAGCTTGGAAGAATGGAACCAGAGAAGGCAAAGGTGGGCGCAAAGTAGAAAGGTTGTGGAGGATTCGAGGAAGGCCAAGGAGAAGACGAACTAAATCCCAGAGAGGAATAAGAGAATGGTCAGTCATCCCAACTTCCATAAGGCCTTGCGAATTGACGTGAGTGGGAGCCATTAGGGTTGAGGTGACTGTAAGCCCGGTGCAGGTACACCCGGCCTGGTTCGCACAAGGCTTACTTAAATTTCCTTGAGGTGCCCAGTGAACCTCCATTGAATCGCAGTGAATGCGAGTTATTCAAGTTGGGGGACGGATGGCTGGAAAAAGGGATTAATATCTCCCTACGCTACCTGGCCCCACGTGGCTCCCAATTCCATGTCGCTTGTCACCCCATTCGTGGGAACTTAAAAATAGATTATTGTTATTATAAAAATTACAATTTTGTTGTGTGTTATGGTGAACATGTTCTAATAAAAAATTTAACATATTCTTTGTTCTAAATCTTTTTGCACTATAATATAATTCACTTAACTTGTTTTTTGTTATCTTTTTATCAATGCTAGAGGTTGATGTGATCCTTTGATTCAACCAACCATAATGGTTTAGTTTTTTTCTGTTTAATATTGTTATTACATTATAGTTTATTTTATTTTTATATATTTATATTCATGTTTTATTATTTATATATTTATTATTTTTCTTTGGTAGGGACTAAGCTACCATGCAACACTTTGTTAATATTATAACTTTGTGGTAATTTTATAGTGTAAATGAATTTCCCCCTTGTCACAAGTATTTAAGTTGTATAAGTCTTTCTTGAGATATACAACGGGCTATTGCTCCAATTTAGATATCCAAAATTCTATGTGCGATCAACATCAATCATTGATCTTCCTTTTTCTTTATTAGTCCCTGTTATAGGCAGATAGGGACTATAGTGTTCGCTTCTGCGTTGAATAAGTATTAGTTCAAGTTTGACTTTTAATACATTTGTTAAATCCCTAGCTTTTTAGTATGGTTTATAATTTTTCTTATTAAATATTTTACATAAAATTATTTCCTTGCACTCTTATTGGTTCTCACAATTGAAGTCTTATTGTTGGCTTTCCAATGTAATGATTTTCTGTATGAAGTCATATTGTCGGCTTTCCCATGTAATATTTTTTCGTATGAAGTCTTATTGTCGGCTTTCCAATGTAATAATTTTTCGTATTTCAATTCTAATGTAATAATTTTAAGATGATTTGCAATAAGTTATAAGTTTGTGAAAAGCACATTAATACTTTGTCACTGCATTAATACTTAGTGTCAGTGCATTAATACTTTGTCAGTGCATTAATACTTAACTTACCAGCTCACCTACAACCACATCTGTCACTTGCAATATCTGACCAGCATATTGCGTGGCTATTCACCGCCTTTGCAAACAACTTCAATTATTCACCGCCTTTGCAAAATATAGTCTTTTCCTACAATCTTTGTCTGACCAGCGTATTGCATGTCTATTCACCGCCTTTGCAAACAACTTCAGCAGCCCTATGGAGTTTGGAATCTTTAACCGCCTTTGCAAGCTCTAACCTTTGCAAACACAAACAACTTCAGCTACCCTATTGATTTTTGGAATCTTTAACAGGTGAGTAGCAGAGATATCCTACTCAAGTAATTTTTACAATGAATGAAAATAAAAACAGCCTTTTGTCAATAAATTGCATGACTACCTGAGATTCTTTCGAGTGTTTCCAGTCTCGACTCGTCCATCTTCTTCTTTGGAATCCAGTCCCGACTCGTCCAACTTCTTCTTTGGAATCCTGAAAGGGAGAGAGAAGTACAAATAGTTATACAAGCAAATCCATATAAGTTGTGGTGAATTCCTCATGTTGAATATGTTTTCCACACAATCGCCTTCTGTTCTAAACAATTGCAACTTGATCGTATCATCTCCCAAACGATTGCTCGTATCAGCTCCCAAACGACTGCACTCCGCAAGGTTTTGGATTCCACACACCTAAGGTATTCTCTAGAAACTGTTAGAACAATATTGACATCCTTGCAGAGTTTGACAATTCAAAATTTGACTGAGATGATTTTGACATCGCAATTCACTATTTTGAAAGTCATTTGGTCTAGAGTTTCAAATATACTTACAAATGACTGGTTGTTAAGCTCCCATCCATTTGATAGATAGGGCGATGGCAGGGCCCAAAATTTCTATGTGGCCTCTACTTTCAAATACGACGATGCGGTTGGATACGTTTTCAAGTTCCTTGCCTTTACTTTACGATTCAGGTGTCCAGGTGTGTAGCGGAGCTTCTAGTACCCACTATTCGATCGATCTAGGTGTTGTATATGTCGATACTACATGCCAAGCGTCGATGCCTTCTTGTCTATTTTGGACCCGATAGAACATTTCTTTCTTGGATGTATTTTTGCAAGAGTTTATACACTCCATCTCGCTTAACCTCTTGCTTCTGGAATTGGAACTTCTCTTGCTTTTGTGCCTGGTTGAACACACAACCCTGAGTGATATTTACCTCTGCCTACCATTTATCCTCCATCCTCCTTTTTCCTTGAAAGTTCTGAATTGATAGATTAAGCTAAGTCACCCACCTGGTCGAGTGTCTGGAAATAGAGGGGGAGGAGTGTTCCTGGTCTTGTTGATTATGTTTAAGAACAAGTTAATCCATAGCTAGCAGTAGGAGAGGTGGGAAAGGAAAAGCTGATTTTGAAGTAGATCAAACATTTTCTCTTTAGAAACGATGAAGCAAAACCTACAGGCCAAGCGCAGAGAGTGGTATGTGTGTTTCATCTAGAACTAGAAAAGTTGAACATGTCAGTCACTTCATTTGTGCGAAGCCTTTGGTATTAGAAACACCACCACATACTCATAAAAAGGTGAGTTCAGAGCGTTTATAACACCTCGTATTCTTCATTCGGCCAGGCTAGTCCATCCTTTTATCTCGGAGTTTCTTCCCTCACGACACCTCTCTCTGAAAAAACCTTTTTAGGTCTATTAAGGAATGATTTTTCTGGAGAGATGAGGTGACGATTCAACTCAGAAACTTCTATTCTATAAGGTCACATAAAAAATGCTTGTGCCACAATAGAGTGTCCTCCATAAATTGTTTGTCCTTTAAGGAATTGAAAATCACTTGTCCAAGTTGCTTATTGATGAGGGGGGCCAGGGCCTTTCCCATAGCTATCTTATGCCTCTCCCTCTATTGTCACTCTGCTACCTCTGTCATGGCTTATGCCTTTACCTATCTTGGATGGATGAAGGAGACTCTACCTAAGAATTAATCAGTGAAGCAACTGGTCCTGCTTTCTCCTCTAGTACCCATTAGTCAAGCGATCCAGGTGTTTTAGATGTCGATACTACATGCGAAGTGTCGATACCTTCTTGTCTATTTTGGACTCGATAGAACATTTCTTTCTTGGATGTGTTTTTGCAAGATTTTATACACTCAATGCCGCTTAACCTCCTGCTTCTAGAATTTGAACTGCTCTTCCTTCTGTTTGCGACATGTTGAAGGTAATTATACATAGTTGAAGGTAATTATATTTTATTAGTTTTAATTAAATACAGACATGGAACTAATAATTTTACACTCCATGTCACTTAACCTCCTTCTTCTAGAATTGGAACTGCTCTTGCTTCTACGCCTGGTTGAACACGTAATTAGGTAATTATATTTTATTAGAACATAACTCTGTTTGCGACATGTTGAAGGTAATAATATTAAATTAGTTTTAATTAAATTTATATTTAAAATTATTCATCATATTATTGTTAATTATATGAATATGAATTTTCATTTTAAAGTTAACACCAAGTCAGATAAATTGGTGTATGATACCTTAGTGTTTGTGGGATCCTCCTAAAAAGAAATACTTGTTCTTAACCATTAATCTTAGTCAATATATATATATATATATATATATATAACCAAGGAAATCCACATAGATAATAAACATTACCTCTATGCATAGATTGCACAAAAGGTGTAAATCAACAACTAATTCCATCTAATAAGTGCAAATTGAATTGTAGTGTGTGGGGAGTGGTTGTAGTGGTGTCAATTTATTTCTTCTTTCCTTTTTGTTTGTTGTGGAAGATTGCATTGTCTTGTGCATTGAATGTTCAACTATGTATGGTGTATTTCTATATGTTGAGTTAAATTTCAGGTTATCTTAAATATTTAAACTATTTAATGTTATAAAAATATGGAGAACTCTCATTATGTGTCTAATAGTACAAGGGAATGAAAAAACTCTACATAAAATATTATAATTTTATGTTATGTGACTATCATTGCAGTGCCATGCTACAGATCATATAGTATCAAAGTTGGTAATAACGCTCGGAGGAGTAGAATAGAGTTATTGAGGCAAAGATATATATGTCTTAGAAAGCATGAGATGTTGAAGAGAAGTTGTTGAAGATGTTGATTCAAGAGGGGATGAGCATATTGAAAAAAATATGTCATTAGAACCAAGGAAATTTGTGAGAAAATGTGTTGCAAACCAAGTGAAGACAGAGTTTTGAAAGTATGTTTTTGTGAATTTTATGTTGTGGGGAAGTGAATAAATCAACATAATCATCAATTGAGGTAGTTTGTGTTTGTGGAGAAGTGGATATGTCGACAAAATAGTTGATCGAGAAAGTCTTCATGTTTTTTTAAGGATTTTATTTTGAGTAAATAGGTAAACAAAATGTACGAGAGAGCCAACATAATAAAGATTTGAGTAAATATGCAGACAAAACATGAGTGAGGCAGCCAACATAAGAAAGATGAAATATGCAGATAGAAGAAACAAAGAGGGGAAGATGATATAAACAGAAAGTTGAGTAAGGTAACTTACATGAGAAAAAAAATATTGTGAAAAATGATATTATAACAGTGGATTTGCAGTAGATGTAACATTGGAGAAGATGCAAATAAGAAATTTTGGCTCCCATAATTGTTAATTAAGTTTTGATGTGTATGCAAATTAATAATAAAAAAAAAAAATTAATATTCATGTGTATGAACATTTACCTATATACTAAATTAGATCAAAAGTGTCATTACCAAAAGGAGAGAATTCCCATTATGTGTCTCATACGGTAGAAAAGTCTCTAAATCAAGTGGTATTAGAGCTAAGCTTTAATTGCAACCCAACCCATGCTGAAGGAATTTTATATATGTCATATGATGTAATTGTTATGTTAACATTGATGACTTATTTATTTCGATTCTCTCTCCCCAATCTCCTCTTTATTCATTTCGATTCTCTCTCCTCTTTATTTTGATGTAAATATATATGGTTGATGTTATGGATGAAACTATACAAGTTTTTTTTACATGTACAGCTGAGATTACCGTCAATAATTCAATCTAGCTTATGGCTTTTTATGCATGTTACTTGGCTATGACCATGAATGTGGAAAAAAATTATACTTTTCATTGAAATTCACATTTTAACTCTCATGTTAAAGAAAATTCCAGCATTCAGATCAATCTCATAGCAGGCTAATAAAATTTGGACGACTTTATACATGCAGCATCACTATTCTGACATGAACGATGAGGATTTGTATCGCCATGCAAGATTAGTGACTTCAGCAGTGATAGCCAAGATCCACACCATTGACTGGATGGTGGAGCTCCTCAAAACGGACACCCTCCTTGCTGCAATGAACGCCAACTGGTACGTATTAGATATTGTTTCAGAGACTTTGCAATCTTGGAAATTAAGCCCAGAGCTGAATCTAACCTAAAATATCAGGAAATTTACATTTTAAAGAAAGACATGCATTCTTATTAATGAAAGAAGTTTTCATTATTTGCAGTTATGGATTACTGGGTAAGAAGGTGAAGGACACCTTAGGTCACACTGGAAGCTCTATTTTCAGCGGCCTTGTAGGGATCCCATACTCTCTCACTGAGGAATTTGTGGGTGTCTATCGAATGCACAGTCTGTTGCCAGACAGCATCCTTGTGAGAGACATTCATGGAACTCCAATGGAGAACAAAACCCCTCCAGTTATCAAAGAGTAAGTTTACAGAATACTTAGAATTTAATTATCACATTCTAGTTATTTTATTGTTCAAGTAGATAGTAGTTAATCCAGTTATCAAAGTATATAGTAGTTAATCCATTGTTATTCATGTCACAGGGTAGGGATGAGGGAACTAATAGGAATTTCAGGAGAAAAGACATTATCGGGTATTGGTAACGAATCTCACATTGTATCAATGGGGCATCAAGCCTGTGACGCCCTTAATCTTTGGAACTACCCTCTGTGGATGAGAAACATTATTCCTCAGGACCCCAATGGCGAAGAGAGGCCTGATCATGTAGACATGCCTGCACTTGACAGTAAGAACCTTTCATATAGTTCTTTATAATTATCTAAGTTGCAGCATAATATCTACTAGATTTTTTTTCGATATGTAAACAAGGATATCTTTAATACATAAATATAGATATTTTTGAGTTGTTTTTTTTTCACAAATAAAATATATTTAATTTAATTTCAGATTTATTAATAATTATATATTAAGATTTAATTAATTAAAATAAAAACACATTTATATTTGAATATATATAACTTATTATAAAAATATTAATCTTTTCATTAAATAAATAAAAAATTATATTAAATAATACATAATTCTAACTTTATCATTAACTGAATTATTAAGAGTAGTAAGACAGCTGAAAATATCCATTTAAATAGTTTATTATAAGTTTATTCTCAGTCTATTGTTATCAATATCCATCCTGCTATACGGTATTGAATGTTGTCTTTAGTTATTGAATTTGAATTGCTTTCAAATCTAA
>JZKD02S1934075.1:266325-277486 GCA_000966675.3 Picea glauca
GGATAATATAAAAAACATGCAAGATATGAACTTCATAAAATTAAACACTATTAAAGTGAAGTGTAACGTTATAACATACCATAGAAATGTGTTAGCCCTGGGGAATCGTGAATTTCCCATACAAGCAATGCATGGAATTGAAATTCCCTTTGCGCACCTATTGGTCTAGAGATATCATACATAGTGATGCCCTTCCATAACTCTAGTAACCCGTCAATAAGAGGCTCGATATATACATTCATATATTTGACTTGGTACTTAGCTAATTGATTGAACATACAATACATAATTACTACATATATGAGTAAATAAAAAAATATCAAACATAATTATAAGACATAATTGAACATATTTGACTAAACAAAAAAATATGATACATAATTATGAAACAAACAATACAAATGAGATGTTACCGTGTTAAAAAATATATATTCTAAACAAATACATGGAAAAACCATTTCCAACATTATGTGCTCCCTCTTTATTAACATCCATGGAGGAATGTTATTGTTGATAACAAAAACAGGCCACACCAAGTAAGTAGATCTGAGCTCTCTAAATGCATTGACATTGTTAGCTACTAATGAAAGCCTAAGATTACGAGATTCAACTTTAAAATCTGGCCATATTTCCTCTATCTTCTTAAATGTAGATACATTTGTAGGCATTCTAAGAACACCATCTTTACTTCTATTCTTTGCATAAAAATCCATAAATTGTTATATGCGTTTGCACTTGAACAATCACCGAAAATGTAGAATTATGGGAATATGATGAAGAACCTTGCAAGGCACCTTTTTTGTTACTTCATCGGTTCGATATCTACTAATTTGACATTTTGGGAATTCTTGTTTCAACACATGTTCTCCATAATATAGAATATGATCATCAAGACATGCATGAATAGCTTGATACTCCATTCCAAACTCTTTCATAATGGCATGTAAATCTTAGTATGTGCGACATAAAACATTTGATGGTGATAAAATAAATTCACCTAACAATCTACCACATAAAAAATCAATACCCATTAATGTAAAGAATATTAATTGTATATTTTGCACCCAAATTTTACAGATGATCAACTAACAATAAAAATAGAGGAAAAAATAAAACATTTATCATCATGTACTAAATGTGACAAAATATATTACATACCTTAGGAGTTGTGTGACACAAGTGTTTGACAAACCATTCATAACATTTAAATTCACTAGCAACAATATAATAGAGAGAAGACTTGTTTTGGTGCCTTCATAAAGAGGTTGTGATGCCTTCTCAAGTACATGTATGTCAAAAACACCATCAAGTTGGCCGTCATCATCATCCATTCTGGAATTATTAAATGTCTCCTAGATCAATATATTTGTCCCATATTCTTCAACTGTGGTATTAGCATCATCATCTTCTTCCATAGGATCATTAACTTGATCTTCAATATTCACTCCATGTTCCTGAACAAGCGCTTGTACAACCACATCTTCCTCCAAGGGTAGTTCCCTAGGGCGTCATTCCTTTATAATTACAAACAATCAAGTAATATTAGTTTATATAACAAATATTAAAACGATACAAATGTTTA
Source organism: Picea glauca (assembly GCA_000966675.3). NCBI lineage: Eukaryota > Viridiplantae > Streptophyta > Pinopsida > Pinales > Pinaceae > Picea > Picea glauca. Next base: position 267,908 of record JZKD02S1934075.1, read on the forward strand.
CAAATATCATATAGGAAAACAAAGACAACAAATACAAATTCAAAGACATCTTAGGTGAGAGAGAGAAACAAAGACAACAAATCAATGATGAAGCTTATGCAATTTATCAAGATGTTTATGAATATGTTGAAAAAATATAGGGAAAATGTTACTTTTCTTGACATATTGTAGAAAGAAAGACACTTTGTGAGATATATAGTCACAATCAGCAAAAATAACATATTGTTATTTCACCTTCATCATTATGTCATATTCTTTCTTGATTTCACTTGGAGACTACAAGTGTTAAGTGGATGGAAACTTCCCCCAACCCAACTTGGAAACCACGATTTAATTTACAAGGGGTTGAGAGATGATAGATTAGGGGTTAACGCATTAATGGTCCAAGGGTTGGGGGTTATGGTTTAAGTTGGGGTAATTATGGGTCACGGTTAGGGGTACTTAATGGTTTAGGGATTTATAAGTGTAAATGTGTTGAACCTACACAGAATAGATCTAGCTAAACAATAATACACACATTTGCAGAGAGAATTGGAAAAATAAGAAGGAGAGAAAGAATGGAAAGAATTCTCATTAACTGTTGTGAATAATGAATAATTTACACATGATATACTCTGTATAACTCAATGAGTTCGACTTGAGGTGAACCAAGTCTCCATAGTGGTGGTCTAGAGTGATCTAGACACACACCAACAGTTACGGGAGTGAATTGCCACCTATTCTAGTCTCTCAAGCAGTTACGGGAGTGAACTGCCACCTATTCTAGTCTCTCAGGCAGTTACGGGAGTGAACTGCCACCTAGTTGAGTTAACTAGTCAACTAGTCTTTAGTTAACTGACTGAACAGAAAGTAGTGAGGAGTTAACTCATGGAATCAAGCCTAATGTGCCACTTTGGTGATGATACCAAGGCAAGGTCGAATTAGCATGGTGATGATCCCAATGTTGCATGGTGATTATCCCAATGCAACATCTAAACTCAACTCAACTAGTCAAACTGAAGTGTGAACTGAAAGATAATATTATCCAAGTGGAATATTCTCTCCTAAAATATAGGAGACTGGATAATGACTAATTATGACTAATAAACAAATAAAAACCTTAGGAAAAATAAATCCTAGGTGTGTGTGAAGTAACTCCAACACCCCCCTTGAACATCACTATGGTGAAAATAAAGATTGGGTCCTAGCAACGAGGCCATGTTAGGTACCCAAGTACAAAAGACACACTAAAAATAAAGTGACGAAAGAGGGAAAACCTCATGGGAAAAACCCCCCATCAAGGTACAATGTTTGTAAAGAAAAAAGAAGAACGACAGTTGCTAGTCAACTGTGTCCTTCACTCCAAGACGACCTCGCAGATAATGGAATTTCTGCTCAGTGAAGGTCTTGGTGAAAATATTTGTCATATGTTCTGCTGAAGGACAGAACTATAAGTCGATGATCCCCTCGTGTACTAATTCCTTAATGTAGTGCATGTTGATCTCGATGTGCTTCGTCCACTGCCTCTGAACTGGATCTCTACAGAACTTTAGAGTACTCTGGTTGTCACACCAGATGACGATCAGCCGATGAAACTGAATGCCCAACTCAGTGAGAAAATGTTGTAGCCACATATCCTGAATGGTTATGTTAACTACCCCTATGTACTCTGCCTCGGCTGAAGATAGAGCAATGGCAACTTGATTCTTACTCGACCAACAGATAGGCCCGGAACCAAGACTGAGTGAGTAACCAGATGTGGACTTGCAATCAATGTTATCGCCATCCCAGTTGGAATCAGTAAACCCAATGAGATCTAATGTAGAGTCTTCTACATAATGAATCCCAAAGGTGATGGTGCCTTGTACGTATCGAAGGATACGCTTTGTAGCTTTCCAATGTAGCTCATGCAGCTCCTGCATGAACCTGGAAACTACTTCAACTGCATATGAGAGGTCTGGTCTTGAGTGTGTGAGATACAACAAGCTCCCCACTAGTTTTATGTACAATGTGTTGTCAACCAGTGGAGTCTCCCCGCCATCCTCAAGTTTGACTCCTGATAGGAAAGGAGTCAGAGAAGACTTGCAGTCTGTCATGTGAAATCTCTCAAGGAGATCTCGTGCATACTTGGCTTGAGACAATTTGATGCCTGATGCATCTTGACTGATCTCAAGTCCATCATCAAAAACTTGTCCGTCATCAAAAACCTGTCATGAAGAATCCTCTTGATTGCAGCAATCGCTGAAGTCGAGCAATCAGTGATAAAAAAATCATTGACATACAGAACTAAAAGTAGAAGTGAATCAATCGTCTTGAGCATGTATACATTCAGGTCTGATTTACAACGTACAAAGTTCTGTGATAACATGTAGGAGTCCATCTTGGCATACCATGCCCTCGGAACCTTCTTGAGGCCATAAAGTGACTTCTTCAGTCGATAGACCAAATATGAGTCTTGCATAAATCCCTAGGGCTGATGCATGTAGATCTCCTCAGAGATATCACCGTGAAGAAATGATTTCTTCACGTCCATATGATGGACTTCCCATCCCTTGGATGCCACAATGGAAAGTGCCAATCATATGGAATCCATCTTCGCTACTGGAGCGAAGGTCTCATCATAGTCAATACCATGAACCTGTTGAAAGCCTTTGGTTACAAGCCTGGCTTTGTATCTATTGATCTGTCCATCGACTGCACTCTTGGTCTTGTAGACGCATTTGCATCTGACAATTTTCCTCCCAGAAGGAAGGCGAACCATATCCCAAGTCTGGTTCTTGAGGAGGGAGTTGTACTCCTCCTGCATGGTGGATTCCCAAAAGGGATTTCCAGTAGCCTCGCCATAAGATTGTGGATCTGAAGACTGAACCAAGAAAATATGCCCGGAAGGCAATGGTTTAGTGCCAGTGAGTGCAACAGGAGGCTCCTCAAAATAAGATCGAGTCCTCCTAGTATCGGTTGGATCACCAACGAGATCCCCTACATCCTGAAGAGTAGTCTCTGCCCACTTGGGCCTCTGCTCTGGATCTGCAACTGCATCTGGATGCTCTGACTCTGCATCTAACTATATTGACTCTGAATCTAAATATTTGAGTCCTTAGAATCATAACTTTCGTCTGAAGAAGAGTCAGCATGTGCATGCTCATCATCTTGGACAGGTAGAAGAGTGAAGGTGTATGCATGCGACTGTTGAGGTACATGCAAGACGCTTTCCTCAAATTGGACACTACGCTCAATGATGAGTCGGTCCAAGGAAAGATCAATAAGCCGATATCCCTTCACACCGTCGGGGTATCCAACAAAAATGCACTCAGTGCTCTGTGGATCAACTGCCTTCCTCTTTTCAGAGGGAATCCCGGCCCATGCACGTGAACCAAAAATGTGAAAGTGGGCCACTTCCGGTTTGAGGCTGCTCCAAGCCTCGTAGGGGTTCTTATCCTTGACAGATCTATGAGGAGATTTGTTTTGGATGTATGTTGCATAGTTAAGTTCTTCGGCCCATAGTCTCTGTGGTAGTGACTTTGCATGAAACATGCAAGATGCCATCTCCTTTAGAGATCTGTTTTTCCGCTCGGCAACTCCGTTTTGCTGCGAAGTGTAGGGAACTGTATGTTGCAACTGAATCCCTGCCTCATGGAAAATATTATGAATCTCATGATTCACATACTCTCCCCCATTATCAGTTCGGAGGACTTTGATCTTATTTCCGGACTGTGTCTCAACCAAATCTTTGAAATCTTTGAGGTGTTGAAAGACCTCGGATTTTTTCCTGAGAAATTAGATCCAAGTAAAACATGAGAAATCATCAAAAAAATGAGAACAAACCTTGCTTTGCTGATCTATGGATGAGGAAAAGGACCCATGAGTTCACTGTGGATCATATTTAAAGGTGTGGAAGCTCGCTGAGACTTTCCTTTGATGAATTTCTCTTGAGGGTGTTTTCCAAGAGCACATCCCTCACATACTCCCTTGGAGAAGAGGATGTCTGGTAGACCATAAACTAATATGTTCTTGCTAAGTTGTTGCATGTATCTGAAATTCAAATGTCCAAACCTTTCATTCCATATCCTACTACTTTCATCAGCATGAGTAAGCAGTAAAGCAGAATCAGGTTCAATGAATTCAGAAAATGTATACAATCTAGACTGACGATTTACCTCACCGGTAGCAACCCTAGAGTTGGTTTGCATATCGTATATGTCCATGGAATTTGGTGTGAATACGACTTTATTTTCATTGCCAGAATTCATCATCTGATACACGGAGAAGGTTGACAGAAATCTTAGGAACATGCAGCACGTTCTCGAAGCTTCCGTTGGTGAGTTCAATCCTTCCTTTGCAGGTGACTTCGACAGAAGAGTTGTCCCCCATCAAAATAGGAGGACCTTTGCATGCATCCAAAGAAGAATAGACTTCTTCTGAGGCATCCATTTGATGTGATGCTCCTGAATCTACGATCCAAGCATCAGGAGAGGAGTTGATTGCAATCAAGGCATGGCTAGAATTGCCTTTCTTGGAATTCAGATCTTCTGGCTTCCTCTTCTTTGCACCCTCAGGGATGCGATCTCCAAGGTTGTTTTGCTAAAGTATATGAGACATCATATCTATTTTTTTTTGCATGCATGCAGATTCCTAATGGAATCCTTTGTGACAGTATGTGCATTTCTCTCCTTTTCTTCCCTTTTCTCCTTTGGATCCGGAGGCATCGGTGAAGGGTTTTTTGTACCCTTCCTTCTTCGTATGTGCATGATATTTCCACTTATATTTTTCTTTATATTTATGATATTTTTAGCTGCCATCATGCATAGTGAGTGCATGCGCCCTTGGGCCTTTGATTGTGCCCATGTTGATGAGCTTGGTTTGCTCTTGTGTCAGGGATTCGATAAAGTCCTCAAGAGAAGGCATCTTCCAGGTGGCTCCAGAGGCTAATATGACAGTATGGAATGTGGATATGATATTGGGAATTCAGGACCAAGCTTGGAGAGAATGGTCAGAACCATTTGTTTCTCCTCCTTCGATTTATCAACCCCGCAAGCTTTGAGTTGTGACAGTAAATCCTTGAATTTTGTAAAGAAATCTTGGATATTCTCGAAGCTTTTTGGATCTAATGTGAGCAGCTCCACCTCCATCATGTGTCCCCTCCTCTCATCTTGTTTTCCAAAGATCCCTTCCAAGATGGTCCAGGCTTTATTGGGAGTCTTATAGGAAGATATATGAAAAAGGAGATCGGGAGAAATAAGACTGCAAATTGTTCCGAGTGCCTCATCCATGCGATTTAAGTACTTGGATTTTTCTATGGATAATGTCAACTCTGTATATTTATTCATGATTAATATATACAACCCTATAGATCGGATATGTATGGCTATTTTATCCTTCCATGCAAAATAGTTTTAAGGTGTAAGAATGAATTCTTTTTGGAATTCCATCTTTCCGCTATCTTCAATCTTTTGTACCTACAAACAATTTTTGGTGTAGCTTTTTCTTAGAACTTCGTCGTCTATGATACCATGTAAATGTGTTTAACCTACACATAATAGATCTAGCTAAAAAATAATACACACATTTGCAGAGAGAATTGGAAAAAGAAGAAGAAGGAGAGAAAGAATGGAAATAATTCTCGTTAACCGTTGTGAATAATGAATAATTTACACATGATATACTTTGTATAACTCAATGAGTTCGAATTGAGGTGAACCAAGTCACCATAGTGGTGGTCTAGAGTGATCTGGACATACACCGACAGTTACGGGAGTGAACTGCCACCTATTGTAGTCTCTCAGGCAATTACGGGAGTGAACTGCCACCTAGTTGAGTTAACTAGTCAACTAGTCTTCAGTTAATTGACTGAAAAGAAAGTAGTGAGGAGTTAACTCAAGGAATCAAGGCTAATGTGCCTCTTTGGTGATGATACCAAGGCAAGGTTGAATTAGCATGGTGATGATCCCAATGTTTCATGGTGATTATCCCAATGTTGCATGGTGATGATCCCAATGCAACATCTAAACTCAACTCAACTAGTCAAACTGAAGTGTGAACTGAAAGAGAATATTCTTCAGGTGGAATATTCTCTCCTAAAATATAGTAGAGTGGATAATGACTAATTATGACTAATAAACAAATAAAAAACTTAGGAAAAAGAAATCCTAGGTGTGTGTGAAGTAACTCCAACAATAAGGGGTCAAGGGCTAAGGGCTTAGGGGTTAACAGGTTATTGGTCGTCCAAGGGTCAGGGGTACTTAGGATTTGGTATCCTATATGGAGCTTCCAACTTAGTCGGTGAGAGAGAGAAACAAAGAAAACAAATCAATGATGAATCTTGTGCAATTTATCGAGATGTTTATGAATATGTTGAAAAAATATAGGAAAAATGTTACTTTTCTTGACATATTGTAGAAAGAGAGACACTTTGTGAGATATATAGTCACAACCAACAAAAACAACATATTCTCATTTCGCCTTCATCATTATGTCATATTCTTTCTTGATTTCACTTGGAAACCACAAGTGTTAAGTGGATGGAAACTTCCCCCGACCCAACTTGGAGACTATGGTTTAATTTATAAGGGGTTGATAGTTGAGGGATTAGGGGTTAACACATTAGTGTTATAAGGGTTATGGGGTTAGGGTTTAAGTTGGGGTAATTAGGGGTCAGGGATAGGGGTACTTAATAGTTTAGGGGTTTATAAGTGATCCAGGTGGATATTGGTGGTCACCCACCTATTCCATTTGGACCCCCACCATTGCTTCTTTCAGTTTTTCAGTTTCCGCACAGTTTACTATTTTTAGCATTTTTTCGGGTCCTGAACTTTCGGAGCCGTTTTGAGGCCTTAAACGACGTTTTTTGGGAAAATGGGGAGAAACATGGATCATAGATCATGTTGCTCACCCAAAAGTTGTAGTCCTCGGATAGATATTTCTAACGAGGTATGGAACGCGTCAAACGAAGATCGTATGCCAAAGTTACGTCCTCGGAAAGTTGATGTGCCAACTTACCCAAACGGGGCCCATAGTCTTGGAATTTCATCTCTTAGGGTTAGGTCTTTGGATGTTTAGGGTTTTCCATTATTTCTCAATAATAATAGGCCTTCGAGCCTCATGGTAACACAGTTCAGAGGCTAGTAGCCGCCACATCTCTTCTCAGAGATAAGCTACCAACGCCCTAGCTAGTTTATTTCCATTTTGTTTGTAAGCATATTTCAGTCATTTGTTATTAATGAAATGAGGTCCTATTTCCACTGCATCTCTGCGTTTATGTGTATTTTTGTATTTTATTTTGTTCCTACATAAATATGGATCAGTGGTATCAGAATGGTCTGCTCATTCTCGATCCTTCTTTGCATGTCCCCAATGAGGTCGGGATATAAGGAGTTGGGGCTCGATCTAGTTGAACCTTTGCAAGATCAGCTTCGCAAACCCCGACGAATTCCCATGGGGGAAGAAAAGAAAGATGAGGGAGCAGGAGATCCTATCAAAATGTTTCTTGAGGAGGCCCTCGAGAAACAAAGGAATGCGATGATGGACAACTTTGCCCAGATTCTTCAATGGATTCCCACTGGCGGCGCATCGACATCCAACAGCCACTCTAGAGGCGCCACTCCTTTTAAGGTACAAGTAAACTTTGACATTCCCATATTTGAGGGCCAAATAGATGCAGATGTCGTAGATAGATGGTTGAATCTGTTAGAAGGATACCTCAAAGCCACCCCCCATGTCAAGGACTGGTGGGAAACCTACTCGGAGCAACAGGACGAGGGAGAACCCTCTCTGTTCTCGACCACACCCACTTGGAATTCTTTCTGATATGCCATCAAGGAACAATATTATCCTGTGGGGAGCTACGAGGAAAAATACATACAATGGACTACGCTGCGGCAACAAAGGGACCAAGATGTGCATGAGATGACGAATCTGTTTCATACCCTACACACAAAGTTGGGTATCAAATATTCAGAGAAACATTTGGTGTTAAAGTAACGGAGTTGTCTACACAGATACATTAAGGAGGAGATGGAGTTCCTCGACATCTCCTCGCTTGGTGTGGCATACCGATATGCTACCAAGATTGAGAAAAAGTTCAAATAAAAGAGGCGAGACTTTGGGCCTGCAAATCAAAAGCAAGGGAAAGGTACCCCCAAACCGCAGAACAAAGGACCAAGCCAAGGCGGGGCAGCCCAGGACAACCCACCAAAGCCACAAGAAAATAACAACACCACGAAGCCAAAAAAGGACAGGGAAGTGGTGTGAGTTCCATAAGAGCTCCACTCACAACACAAGTGAGTGTCAGGCCAAGCAGTCACTGGTAGCCGAGCTGAAGGCTTATGAATCGGATGCATGCTCCAACTCTGAATTAGAACCTGACAAGGGGAATGACAAGGGGAAGCAGATTATTGATGCGGAGCCCAACGCCATCGTTGCCACCACGAAGATCCAGAAGGAGGAACCAGAAGATCCAGAGGAGGCGGAGCGTCTCTTCCATTCCAAGATGTGGGTAAAGGGTTCCCTGCTGCAGTTCATTGTCGACAACGGGAGCCAGAAGAACCTCATCTCGGTAGAGGTCGTGAAGCGGTTGGGCTTGCTGGCCATAGCACACCCACAACCATACACCATTGGGTGGTTGCACCAAGGACGGGACCTTCGTGTCAGTCAACAATGTCGCCTTCCCTATAGCATCAAGCCCTTCACTGATGAGGTCTTATGTGACATTTCTCCTATTGATGTTTCTGATGTATTATTAGGCCAACCGTACTTGTGGAAGCGACATTCTGTGTATGAGTCCAGGCCTCGTGCTGTTATTATCACTTTGGGAAATAAGCTGTACAGGATACCGGAGATAGCACCGCCTACCACCATATCTTTGGTTATTGCAAAACAATGCAGTAAGCTCATTTCCAAAACCAGGAAATTTGTTTTCCTGATGATTTGCCCTCAGGGAAAGAGGAAGACTGTGGCCATGATCTCCAGACAGGGCCCTACTGCACAAAAACAACAGATGGATAAGGTCATGGAGGAGTACGAGGAAATCTTCACCTCCCCCGCAGGGGTGCCTCTACACTGCCAGGTCAAGCACCCCATCGATCTGAATCCAGGTGCGTCGCTTCCCAATGGACCCATCTATCGGTGCTCTGTTATGGAGAATGATGAAATCAAGAGGTAGATTCAGGAGTTGTTGCAGAAAGGTCACATCCGGCCGAGTTCATCGCCCTGTGGGAGCCCGATCGTGTTGGTGCAGAAGAAGGATGGGACTTGGAGACTCTGCATTGACTATCGGGCACTGAACAAGATCACTGTCTGGAATAGGTACCCGATCCCACAGATTGATGACCTTCTGGACCAACTCAAGGGGGTGAAATATTTCAGCAAGATCGACTTGAAGTCTGGGTATCACCAGGTACCAATCGAACCCTCTGATGTGTCGAAGACTGCATTCAAATCCAAGGAGGGCCTTTTCAAATGGTTGGTCATGCCTTTCGGGTTGACGAATTCCCTTGCAACCTTCATGAGGCTAATGGACGACATCCTGCGGCCATTCACCAACTCATTTGTAGTGGTGTACTTGGATGACATTCTGATCTTTAGCCAGACTTGGGAAGAGCACCT
>JZKD02S1934075.1:277587-307531 GCA_000966675.3 Picea glauca
GTCGATGTTGGACACCAAGCTCACCAAGTCCACAGCTTTCCATCCGCAAACTGATGGCCAGACAGAGGTCGTCAACCGGATGATCATACACATTATGCGCATGTACAATTCAAAGAATCCACGCACATGGGATGAGAGCCTCCCCTATGTACAACACAGCTACAATCAGACTCTCCATATCTCAACCAGCCACAGCCCCTTTCAAGTGGGCTTGGGATTCCAGACATTATGTCCCATTGACATAGCCATGCCATTTGTGGCTACTCAGGAAGATTCAACTCATGTCCAGTCTGAGGCTGACAAGGAAAACAACTTCATCGAGCACATTCAACACATCCACCAACAGGTTCATGACATCTTGGATAGAGACAATACTAAGTACAAGAAACGAAATGATCAACATCAGGTGCCACACAACTTCCGGGTGGGCGACAAAGTGTGGTTGCATTTGCAAAAGGAGAGCCTCGCTGGACCCCACCGCAAGCTTCGTCAGCTCCGATATGGGTCGTACACCCTCACCAAGGATGTAGAGGAAAATTCCTTTGAGATCAACATTCCACCATTCCTTGGTCTTCACCCAGTGTTCAATGTGGACCGCCTTCAGCCCTACTTTCCACCTCTATTAGACACATCTGACATGGAAGAACAACTCACACCAACAAAGTTAAATCTAGACTGCATGGAACAAGCCATAATTGATCGGATCATGGATACACAGATCAAGCACACCCGAAAACAAAGGATACTGCTATATCGAGTTGTCAAAGCAGGCCAACTCCTTCACCAAGGCAAGTGGCTCACCAGGGACCAAGCTCAGCAGAAGTTTCCTCATCTCATGGAGGAACTCAACGCAATGGGGACCATTGCTTCCTAAGGGGGGAGGAATGATCTAGGTGTATATTGGTGGTCACCCACCTATTCCACTTGGACCCCCACCATTGCTTCTTTTAGTTTTTCAGTTTCCACACAATTTACTATTTTTAGCAGTTTTTCGGGTCCTGAACTTTCGGAGCCGTTTTGAGGCCTTAAACGACGGTTTTTGGGAAAATGGGGAGCAACATGGATTGTAGATCATGTTTCTCACCCAAAAGTTGTAGTCCTCGGATAGATATTTCTAACGAGGTATGGAACGCGTCAAACAGAGATCGTATGCCAAAGTTACGTCCCCGGGAAGTTGATGTACCAACTTACCCAAACGAGGTCCATAGTCTTGGCATTTCATCTCCTAGGGTTAGGTCTTTGGATGTTTAGGGTTTTTCATTGTTTCTCAATAATAATAGGCCTTCGAGCCTCATGGTAACACAGTTCAGAGGCCAGTAGCCGCCACATCTCTTCTCAGAGATAAGCTACCAACGCCCTAGCTAGTTTATTTCCATTCTGTTTGTAAGCATATTTCAGTCATTTGTTATTAATGAAATGAAGTCCTATTTCTGTTGCATCTCTGCGTTTATGTGTATTTCTGTATTTCATTGTGTTCCTACATAAATCCGGATCAATAAGGGGTCAAGGGAATCCCCCTCAACCCTGTACCTTAAAGGTGCCAGAACAAGAACATGGAGTCTCCATATTTCCTTTATTATTGTCTTCATAAAAAATACGACATTCATCTAGTGTGGCATCTCCACTTTCCATTAGTGATTTTTGTTTAAAAAAACAATGATGATGTTACTAGGAAATGATCTTCAAAACTTTTAAAAAGTAAACAATTACCAATATCAAAAGAGGAATTTATAACAACTCTGCAAATAATTCTCAAACAAAGCATCGGTTCCAATATCAAAAGAGAAATTGGCAACTCTGCAAATACTTCTCAAACAGAGAATCGATGCCAATATAAAAAAATGAATTAGCAACTCTACAAATACTTCTCAAACTGAGCATCGGTACTTTTTAACACATCCAATATTAACTCACGTATTGAGCAGTAGCATATGGTGAACAATATCCACCCTAATATCCAATGCAGCATTGAATAATATGGTGGGTGGTGTATGTGTATCTTAGCGGAACCTGTTCACTTCTGTGAAATACACTACCTAATATTATTATTAAATTGTGGCGGGGGGGTGGTTTATAGGCCATAGGATTTTCCAATTGCAGCAGGGTGGATATTGGCCAATGGTCGCTTGTGCGATTGGAAAAAGTTCACTTGCGTGAAACACATTACTCAACATGCTTATTAAATTGATTAAAGAAATTGGAGTCCAAGTGTAAACTTATGTGAGGTGGCCCCTCTAGAGTTTTTTTTAATATTTGTTAATGTGTGCAACTGCCACTGTTTTTCTCCTCCCCTTCCAGGACCATGGTGCTCTAAATTGTTTTTGCAAATTAATTTTTTTTAATTTATTATTGATTTGACAAATCCCATTCAAAACATGGTATATTTGTCTCTTCATTATTCCTGAAAAATAAAAATAAAAACAAAATTATAAACATTTAAAAAAAAAGTATTTTTTTATTAATAATATTCTCATAACGCCCCAGATGGGGTATCATTTAGACAATATGGGTATTAATATATGGCCCGAAGAACCTGCCACCTGGGAGGGGGTACATTTGTTTTATTTGAGGCTCTCCATATTCCTCTCACCATCGCATATGGATAGCCTCCATATTGACTTCTAGCATTATGGTATGGTCCTGTAAGTGTGATTCTGAGAAAGGATGATGGCAAGGGTAGGAGTTTGGCTTATCATAGGCTTAATATGGAATTTAATCAGGCTCTGGCAGCTTACTATGGGGATGAAAGAGCATTTAGTCTGGTCATTTCATATTCAAGCTCCGAAGGTTTGTGTTTATCTTGTTGTTATCTGGCTATGTTTTAATCATTATGCTCCCTATCTGATCAACATGGTTTGTTGTTCATATTACAACATAGTGCATAGGAGGGAGTGAGATTTCTCTGGCCGCAGTGGAAATCTATATCGATATTTTATTATTTCTCGTGCTCTGTCAACATAGCAGTCTTCACCCTCTCAATCTCCAGGGGCCATTGAGGAGAATCATCATCGGGTAGCGTCCTCCAACTCCTCTTTGTGATTCGGCCCTGAACCAGTCTCAGTGCCAAGAAATCCAACTTTGGGTTCACCTAGACATAGTGGAAGTAATGGGGTATCTCAATCTCCGAGATAATCCTCAAGGGAGGTGGGCCCAAGCCTTGGTGGGGATTCCTTGCGTTGTCACCAGGATTTGGACATTATTCAGTAACTCATCTTTGAACTTTGTAGTGAGCTCGTGGACCTAAACCCTAATTAAAATCTACATCGTATGTTTACGTATTCTCTTATTAACTTACTCTCCATTTGTTTTGTATGTAGAATGTATCCATAAAGAAAAAAGAATACATTATTTTTCTTCTACATTTAACATATAAATGTTTACAAAAACAATCTACAATATTAAGACATATAATGAACAATTTACCAAGGGACGATATTCATGCTCACCTTCAAGGTGTCCATACTCTCTACAATGTCTTTTGGTTGTTTTTATTAAAATTCTCTTATTATAAACCCTGCATATTTTACAAGGGCAATAACATTTTCGATCACCCAAAGCCTCCAATGCAGATCTCATGTCTCCTTGTCCTCCTGGAGGAATGTTATGTGACATTTTTTCTTACCAAACTTTCAGTGATGATTATCTTCAAAAATCAACCTCGGTAGTTTAACTATTTGTAATGTAATTAAAAAAAAATTGTAATGTAACCTAAAAATATCCCTTATAACCTCTTCAAATCGTTGCTAGTATAGCAGCAACGTCAAACGGCTCTAATATTTCGAATTTTTTTAATTATATATCACTGTTTTCGTTGAAATTCCAATGACTGTTGACCAGAGATACATTGTTTAATGGACAAAAATATTTATTTCATCAAACATCGGTACATAGATCATTGACCTAGTCAACCGTTGGATATTTGACGAATGTCGGGGATTTTTTTTTTAAAATACAAAAACACAAGTAAAATCTCGAAGTAGGACCAAATTTATCAGTATTGTTTGATTACTGTGTCATTTTTTCAGCCCATATGTAGTATCTTACTAATAAATTATGTTTATAAACATCTTACTAAAATACACCAACCTTGTCTCAAACTGGAATTTGAATGTGTTGTAAAAGATAAAGCGATTGTCAAAAATGAAGTGCCAACTCTATTTCCTCTACCGAATTTGTAAATTACCCTTAAATGGTGATTTCACCATTCATTCCTATGTACCTCTAGAGTTCATAGGTGCTACCCTTCACCTGGATATGAAGTCTATAACAAGCTATATAATTTAGGATAGCGTTTCCAAGGTGATATAAAATTCAATGTTTAGGTTTTTTTTTTTTTTTTTTCTATTTAGGTTTTTAAATACTCTTCTATAGTATATGGGGAAGTTTTTAGAATCTTCATGATGCCATCACAACTAATTACAGTTTTACTTCAAGTATGTTATTATTATAACTATTGTAGTAATAAAGTACATCTATAAACAGTCTTAACTGCCACATTATACTATTTTATCTTATTTTATCTTATTTGACAAAATTTATTTTCACCAAACAAGTCCTCTATATTTATTTGGGATACCTTCTCTATGTGGTCCATGTATCTTAATCACATGTTGAAATTAGGATTTCTATTTTAATGGATGTCAAATTTGGAACCCACATTCTTATTGGTTTTTCAGTAAACTAGTGAAATGTCCATACATCAAAGTCCATTCTAAAAAGGAATTATGGTGGGTATTTATTGGGATCCTCCCTAGGGGTGTAATTGGGGGCATGTGAATATATTACAAGGGTAATAATAGTATAGTTGTAGTAGGCATTAAATTTAAAGTGGACTAGGCCCAATATTATTGTTATTATTAAATAAGGCCAACTAGTTAGTTGAGGTTGTCAATGCTCAATTCATGTCCTCACTTCGGAATATCAAAATGGTGGTGGTAGGGTGGGAAAAATATATAAAAAAGTTAATTTCTTCATCATATTGAAAATAATCTGGAGGCAGTTTATGATAAAACTCAGTTTGGTTCTAGTTTACAATAGGATGCAGAGAAGTTTAGGTCCTTGGAGGAGCGAAGGTATGATTTTCTTTTAGAACAGGAAAAGACGTTGAGGCAGAAGAGTCGAGCCCTTTGGTTCTCAGCTGGGGACCAAAATTATTAGTATTTTCACAATTTTTTTAACTATGGACAAAACTAAAACTCTATTTGGGAGCTATGGGATCCCAATTGCTTTAAATTTCGTGGGCTTCCATAGCTAGTAGCCTTGGGAGTTGATCATCTCTCATTTTTTTAAACAACCTAAGCATGCTAATGTTGGAGACATGTTAAAGGTTTTATATTAGTTACCTCGGTTGGTAGAACAACATGATAATAGGGATTTTTTGGGTTAAATTACGATTTTTGAATTGAAAGCAGTCATGGGAACTTTTAAGACAAACAAAATTCCTGGGCCCAATGGTTGGCATGTGGATTTTTTTAAAGAATTCTTTGAAACAATGGGGGAGGATCTTCTTAGGGTGATGGAGGAAATTCACCTATCTAGAAAGTGTGGACACAACATCAATTCTACATTCCTTTTTTTTATTCCCATAAGAGATAATTTGGCATACTTCGATGAATTTCATCCTATATCTGTGTGCAATGGACTCTATAAAATATTGGTGAAATTAATAGCAGTAAAAATCAATCCATTTTTGGATATTATTATTACAGAGGAATAGTTCATCTTTGTCAACGGTCATCTCATCCAAGAGGCGATAGGATCTGCTCAAGAAGGAATCCACTCCATCAAAATTTCTCACAGACCAGTTTGAGTCATAAAAATTGATTTGGTAAAGGCTTATGATTTGGAAAAGGCTTACTTCTTCTTCATACAAGATTTGAGCTAAGCATGGAAAATTGGATAATGAAATGTGTTTCCTTGGCCTCTTTTGTTGTTTTGATTAATGGTGCAATCTCTTCCTTATTCAATTTAGAACAAGGATTGTGTTAGGGTGTCCTCTCTCTCCCTACCTATTCTTATTGGTGGTTGATGGACTTAGTAGGATTTTAAATGATGTGAAAAGTAATGATTGATTCCAAGGTTTATCTATAGGTAGAAGAGTAAGGATCACTCATTTATTGTTTGCTGATGATGTTCTGATATTATGTTTATGTGAAAGCAATGAAGGCAGATCCTTGCAAGTGATTCTAAATTTGTTATGTGATGCTACAGGAATCATTATCAATGAATCCAAATAAACAATCTTATTTTTTGGGAACATGGGGGAACATAAGGAAACCATTAAAAATATGTTTCCCTTCCCTTCCAAAAATTTGGAGGATGGTCTTAAGTATATTGGTTTCTTCATTAAACCAAACAATTATGGTGTGGAGGATTGGAATTGGCTTCTAAACAAAGTGGATAAGTGTGTCAACTTCTGGTTTTTGGCACACTTACTTATATTGAGTAGGAGGGTGAGGGGGTGAATCAATATAGAACTGTTTTTCTTTTCTTACAATATTTATCGATTTGTTAATTTACCAACTATAAGAAATTAATGATAAATGCATGCAACCATGCAATGCACAATACACAGATATTTAATGTGGAAACCCAAATGGGATAAAACCACAAAACAATTATTTTATAAAATCATGTAGGCACCAACCTATTGTTACAATGTTTGTAGGCACCAACCTGCAGGAGACACCAATCCCCTTAGTTGAGCACCAACTCAGCACTGCATGTAGGCACCAATCTATAGCTGCAATATTTGTAGGCACCAACCTGGAGGAGACACCAATCCCCTTAGATGAGTACCAACTCAGCAATATGTAGGCACCAACCTACTACAGACACCAATCTCCTTAGTTTTCAATAATATCAAATCTTCTCTTTCCTTCAAGCCTTCACTTGCATGAAAATGATGCTATGTCTCTACTGTCACAACACACTTCTTCAGTTCACAAACTACTTGATATCGTAAGTTCCTTAGACCTTCCACCTCCCAACCACCCTTAGATCATTACATTATCTTCCTTTCATTCTCTGGCATCCTCAGACCTCAGAGCCTCAGAGCTTCTCTTCACATGATATACTCTCCCACTTCCACTAACTTGGATTTGAGAATCGTTATTTATACAGATCATACACCAAAGGGTTTGTCTACATATCCAAAAAAAATGTTTCCCATAAGTTCTTTTCTATATCGCTTGGCTCTTCCTTAAAATTTGGACTTCATAAATCCTTTGAAATTGGTCCCAATTTTCTCCTAATTCACATGTTATCTACTCACTAGACATAGAATAAACCTTGACACTCAGTATTTTTCAAATGTGGTCCCTTGAATTCATTGTGGTTGTCGATTCATTCTCTACCCATCAAAACATGAAACATTGCTTCAATTCTCAACGATCGTCCAATCATTCCTTCATATTTAATCTTGATCATTGATCTAGTTTTATTTGGATTAAATCGTGATCGTCGATCTACTCACTAGCCACCTAAACACACAACAAAACCTTGACGCACAATAACCATATAATCTGTAACTCAAATTGATCTCGATCATTGATCCAATTCTCACATAGTTTAAATCTTCAGCTCACAACCACTGTCCAATTAGATCTTTGATTAACCTCAGGTGTTGATCTCATTCACCACGGGTCTAAGACATTGGCATTCAAACTTTTGTGGCCTCTAGAATACACCTTCGCATTCTACCGCACTTATTTTACACCCATACTTAGAAACTTTTCAAGCATTTCACCGCGGTTCTAAGGCATTTTCATTCAAACTTCCGTGGCCTCTAGAATACACCTTCACATTCCTCCGCACTTATTTTGCACCTATAGTTAGAAAATTTTCAAGAATTTCACGTAGGTCTAAGGCATTTTCATTCAAACTTCCATGGCCTATAGAATACACCTTCACGTTCCGCCACACTTATTTTGCACCCATACTTAGAAACTTTTTAAGCATTTCACTGCGGTTCTAAGGCATTTTCCCCATTCACTTATTTGTATCTACAGTCTCTCCATCCAATCGATTCCTCATACTTAGACAGTTTCTCATAGTTCACCGCACTCTGCAAAAAATATATGTCCGACTGATCCATTCTTGATACTTAGTCGATTTTTTGAAATCCTACCACAGTTCCACAGGTTCGTGCCCATTTCATCATCTCTTCATGTACTCTTGATTCTCCACTGCTCCGTGGAAATCCACGTTTGTCTTGATACTTAGTCAATTTTTTGAAATCTCACCGCAGGTCGTGGTAACTTAATAATTCTTATATACAAACACTTGAATTTGATTGTTTTGATCATTGTGTTGATGTTGCAAATGAGGTGGCTTCTGTGTAGACTTCTTCTACATGTACACTGGATGATGTCGCATTGGTATGTGTCCTGACATGTGGCATTGTGTGTGGCATCTTCAGAGCTTCTTGTTATGGAACTAGTGTAGTACTGACATGGACTCCCTCTGATGTGGCACTCATATTAATGAACATGTGGCACTGATGTGGCATCTGAGCTTTCCCATTGGGTATCAGACCCCAATATTTTGATCTTAATCATTGATCTTTGGAGATGAACGGTCAGAATTTAACATGTTTCGGGTCCACCATTCTCCACAAAAAAATTTAACTCCTTGCACACAATTCCATGGATTTTCCATTCACATTCAAATTACATAAAATTGTTTTTGCAATATAGACCCTTCAAGGTCAAATTTCCTTGTGAATGTGGGATATAACATTTCCTCCATTTCTTCGGTCTATTTAATCCAAACCTGCTTTTATAAGATTAACACTACTTATATGTACAATGGGTTCATCGCGTCCTCCTCATACCTATCTGATCTTTCTATGTTCTCTTGGATTTTAGATCTCGTCCTCTATTTGTAGGGTCATCTCATCTAGCGTCCCATTTCCATTTCTTTTCATTGTTGTGCATCTTCAATTTACTTGGGTTGTTCCTGCATAGTCACTTCATCTTCAGGAAAAATAACACTTACAGAAACTTGAGAGAACATAGTCATTTTCATGCATAGAGGCTCATCAATGCACAGGGGAATCCTCTATCTGGTTCGAATTCATTTCTTTGATTCTTTAACCTCAATGACAAAATATTATCAATTTGCAAAGACATTCATAATATTTCTCTGTCTTTGACATTAATCGAATTCATAATTGTCACATTTATGTCTACCTTTGACATCAATGACAACACAATTTCCTACAAACTCCCCCTTTTTTCATTAATAGAAACACTTAGTTATTTTGGTTCTTCATGTACATCTCTCTTTCTGCAAATCTCCCCCTTTGACACCAATGGAAAAGGTATTTTTTTCCCCTTTCACTTTACTCCTTTATTCTCTACTCGTCGACCAACACCCTTCTCTCTTTTTGCACTCCCCCTGATTTTGTGCTCTTCTTGTAGTTCTTTAGTGACTAGATGGCATAGGGACCACCTTCAATTTATGTTTGAGATACTGGAATACTTCTCTAGAAAGAGGTTTTGTAAAGATATCGACAACGTGTTACTTTGTGCCAATATAATCCAGCTTGACATTATGTTATGTGACTTGCTCTCTTAAGAAACGATACTTGATTGGAATGTGTTTTGTCTTTAAATGCATGACAGGATTCTTGGAGGTATTTATTGCACTAGTATTGTCACACAGTATTGATATTGGTTGATTATACTCTACTTGAATGTCCTTCAGTGTTTGTTTCAACCAAAGGACTTGTGTACAACATGTTTTTCTTGCAATGTATTATGTTTTTGTTGCAATTTATTATGCTTTTGTTGTGGATAGGGAAATTTATGATTTCTTATTGTTGAACCAAGACACTATATTCTTTCCCAGAAAGAACGCTCCACCACTGGTGATTTTTCTATCATCCACACTACCTGTCTAATTTTCATATGTGTAAGTTTTCAGAGTAACGTTTTTTCATGTGGGATACCATAAACCAAAGTCCAGTGTGCCTTTCATATATCTAAATATTGTTTTTACTGCATGCACATGTGTTTCCTTTGGTGTAGATTGAAACCTTCCAACTAACCCTAGTGTCTGCCTTATTTCTAGCCTTGAAGTTGTCACATATAGTAGGTTTTCTATCATTGATCTGTATAGAGTTTGATCAACTTCATTTGATTCGTCCTTTTTTCTTAGTTTGTATCCAGTGACCATGGGTGTGTTGATAGGTTTGTAGTCTTCAATTTCAAAATTCTTTAGCATCTCCTTGATGTACTTGTTTGAGAAATAAATATGTCTTTGTTGGTTTGAGAATAAATATTCCTTTGTTGGTTTGATAAATTTTCAACCCTAGGAAGAAGGAAAGTTCTTCAAGCATAGACATCTCACTTTTTGCATTTCTTCTGCAAAGTTTTGGCTCATTCTATCAGCATTACTTTCAAAGATGATATCATCCACATAAACTAAAATGATTAGCATCTTTGCATTGTCTATTTTGATGCAAATATTGTTATCTGTTGTTCCTCTTTTGAAACCTCGTTGTTGCAAGTACTTGTCAAGTCTTGAATACCATGCTCTGAGAGCTTGTTTTAATTCATAAATTTATTTCTTCAATCTACAAACATAATCTTCATTTTTTGACAATAAGAATCCTTCAGGCTATTCAATGTACACTTCTTCCTCTAAATCTCCATTCATGAATGTTGACTTGGCATCCATCTCATACACCTTAAAATTATTGAATCTTACAAATTCCAAAAGCATTCTAATGTCTTCTAATATTCCAACTGAAACAAAGGTTTCTTCAAATTCAATACCTTATACTTGAGCATACCCTTTACAAACCAGTATTGCTTTATTTCTTACTACTTTTCCATCTTCATTTAACTTATTTTTGAAAACCCACTTTGTACCAATCATGTTTTTGTCTTTGGGTCTTGGGATCTTTGGGTCTTGGGACAAGTTCCCATGTCTTATTTTTCTCAATCTGGTTTAACTCTTCTTCCATATCATCCACCCAATGTTGATCATTATTTGATTCTACAAAGCATTTAGGCTCTATTTTTTACAATAAAGAGAGATTTTCCTATCCAGATATGCTTGCCATTTTTCTCCTAGTTTAAGTCTTATCATTTTTATCACCAAGAATTAAGTTTTCTGGATGATTTTTCTGCACAAACCTTGATGGTGTTTGTGTATATTGTCATTTTATTTCTTCTTCTTCTTCATTTTCATGTTATTCTTATTCATTTTCATGTTCTTCTTCTTCATATTATTTGTTGTAATCTATTTCTTCCACTTCCAGTTGGTTCTTGTGTGGTATTTCTTCATCTATTCTAACATTAATGCTTTCAACAATTTTCTTCAATCTTTTGTTGTAACATCTATAGGATTTTCTTCTTGATGAATATCCAAGAAAAAATCTTTCATCTTCCCTTGAGTCAAACTTGCCTAGATCTTCATGATATCATTTGATGTAACACTTGCTTCCAAACATTATAAAGTGTTTGACAGATGCAGGTTGACCTTTCCATAGTTCATAGGGTTTCTTGTCACTGTTGACTATGATTTTCCCTCTATTTAGAATGTAGACATCGGTGTAAATTGCTTCTCTCCAAAAGTTGTCTGGCAGTTTTTCTTCATTTAACATTGTCCTGGATATTTCTTGTACATGTATGTTTTTCCTTTCAACTACTCCATTTTGTTGAGGAGTTCTTGCATCTGAATAATGTCTTCATATTCCATGAGCTTCACAAAATTATTTAAATCCATTTGTTGTAAATTCATCTCCATTATCTTAACTTAAACATTTTATTTCCATATCAGTCTCATGCTCAAATAAAGATTTGAATGATTTAAATTTCTCAAATGCCTCAGATTATTTTCAAGAAAGGTAACCCAAGTCATTCTTGTATAATCATCAATGAGAAACATAAATTAGCTTTCTCCTTGCAAATTTTTTTTCTTGTTGGTCCATAGAGATATATATGCACAAGGTCCAGTGGCTTGGATGTTTCATATTCCTTTATCTTGAAGGTAACCCTTGATTGTTTTCCATGTTGGCACCACTTGAATACAGTGCTTGAGGGTTTTTTTATCTTTGGCATATCTGTTACTACTTGTTTGGTACTAATTTTTACCAAATTGTCAAAGTTCATATGGGCCATTCTTTTATGCCACAACCATCTTTCATCTATCTTCCCCATGAGGAATTTTTCTCCATTGACTTCATCAAGAATGTATACAATGTTTGGAGTCATGGTTTCTTTTGCAACCTGCTTGCCTGAATTTTATTTTCTAATCTCATATTCTTTGGAGTCAAAAGTAAGAGTGTGTCCTTGGTCACACATCTGTCTTACACTAAGAAGATTATTTTTAAAATTTTCAACACACATAACCTTTTCAACCTTAGCTCTTCTATTGCCAATACTGAGAGTTCCCTTTCCAAATATCTTTGAACTGCCATTGTCTCCAAAGGTAACATTGTCTTCATTCTTCTTTAGGGTGATAAAAAATTGTTTATCTCCTTTAATGTGACTAGAGAACCCATTGTCAATGTACCACTTATCCTTACTATTTTGTGCATGAAGTGTAGCTTGAATGAACAAGGATTTTTCTTTCTTTTGTTCCCTTTGTTCCTGATTTCTTTCCATGATTGTTGGTGCTTCCTCTTTCTGATATTTTCTGAAATCACTTCTATAGTATTTTTCTATGTGCCCAAAATTATTGCAGTTATAACATATGATGTTATAGTTCAGAAAAGGGGAAAATGAGTTGTAACTTCTCCTTGATAATTCATGGGTATCTCTATTGTTATTCCTCATATAACTGCTTCTTACATCTGTTCCACGATCTATTTCTTTATGACCAAAACCATTGCAAGAATAACAATAGCCAAAGAAATGGTTTTGGTACATGATTTTGTGATTCCATCTTGATGGGAGAGTCTTCATGATTATGTCCTTGTGAGGAAGATTTATCTTATGTGGAACATATTGTTCTTCCTTCCTGTTGTCTTCAACGTCGATAGATTATTTTTAGTATATCAACATAACTCTTGGTCCTTTCTTCACTTGACTATTTTGAAGAGGTTGAGGCTTCTTCATTAGCATCTTCCTTCTTTTCATTGTATCCAATATGAATCTTGTAAAATGGTGAACTTTGATAGTTTAGGATTTCATTCAAGGTTGTAGATCTCTTTTCAAATTTCATGTTGGTATGTGATCTTTCCAACTCCTTTCCTAGATAAACTATTTTAGATTCTAGACTTTTGCATATATCTTATTTTTCTTTTAGTTGGGCTCTTCAGAGTTCTTCAATTCTCTTTTCCTCTTCTACTTGAGTTTTCAAGTTGGTGATGATCTTTTCAATTTCATTGACACTTTATTTTATACCGAACAATTATTTTCTATACTTCTTCAACTACTCCTTTTGTAGCAATTTCTTGTTCCTCAATTTCTCTATTTCATTTAGAGCACATATGAGCTCTCCTTCAATATCTTCTTTTGCATCAATCTCAAGATTTTCTTCTTCTATTGAGTCATTTCCATTTTCTAGGACATCAGTCTGTGTTTATAAACCCATAAAGTAAATTTATTTTGTTTCATTGTCACTATCATCAGATGAGTTGTTGTCTTCATTGGTATATAGATTTGTATTTTGTCTATAGAAATTTTTCTTCCTTTCTGTCTTACCCTTCTTATACTTTTTGAAACTAGAATCATTGTTATTTACACTCTTTGCATAAGGAAATTTAGTAGCAAAGTGTCCTACTTCTCCACAATTAAAATTTTTGAAGGGAACCTTATCTTTGTATTTTCATGTCCCCCTCTTGAGCTTTCTGACAAAGTTAGTTTCTTCCACGCCCGATTCACTATATGAGTTGTCACTCATTTTGTATTCTTTTGTTTTTATCTTCTTTGATGACTTGAAGGATGTTTCCTTCCTTGATAGTTTTGTTGGATTATCTTGTTCTATCCTCATTTCATATGCAGTGAGGATTCCATGCAAATCATCCATTGTGAGATTTTCTAGGTCGCGTATCTCTTCAATGGAAGATATATTGGGATTGAATCTTGAGGGAAGTTACCTAAACACCTTTTGCACAATGACAGTTTTGTTAACCTATTCTCCCAATCCTTAGATAGTGTTGAGAATCCAATCCACACGAAGAAAATAGGTTGTAATACTCTCTTCTTCATTCATCTTAAGGGTTTCAAATTTTTCTCTATGGGTTTGTAATTTTTCCTTCTTTACCTTGTCATCCCATTCATATATTTTTTGTAACTTGTCCCACATCTCTTTTGTTGAATGACAATCCATGACATTGACAAACATTGGATCTTCGAGACCATTCAAAATGGCACCAATGGCCTTGGAGTTATTGTCATTGAGCTTCTTTCTGGTTGTATCTACAGGTGGAGTTTTTGGAGTTTTGTAACCATTCCTAACTGCACTCCAAACATCAAACCCAAGTGTCATCAAATGATGTTTCATTCTTATGCTCCATAATGCATAATTGGATCCATCAAATAATGGTGCTATGTTTGTATAGAAACCTTCTTGTCTATCCATGTGTGTTACAGGGATTCACCTTCCAATGGTTAGACTATTCTGAAGGAACTCGCTCTAATACCAATCGTTGGCACACTTACTTACACTGATATGGGGGCTGAATCAATATAGGACTGTTTTTATTTTCTTACAATATTTAACAATTTATTACTTTACCATCTATAAGAAATTAATGATAAATGCATACAACCATACAATCCACAGTACACGAAGATTTAATGTGGAAATCCAAATGGGACAAAACCACAAAACAATTCTTTTATAAAATCATGTAAGCACCAACCTACTGTTACAATATTTGCAGGCACCAACCTGCAAAAGACACCAATCCCCTTAGTTGATCACCAACTCGACACTACCTATAGGCACCAAACTAAAGATGCAGTATTTATGGGAACCAACCTGTAGGAGACACCAATCCCCTTAGTTGAGTACAAACTCTTCAATATGTAGGCACCAACCTACTAAAGACACCAATCTCCTCAGTTGTCAAAAATATGAAATATTATCTTTCCTTCAAGCCTTCACTTGCATAAAATTGTTGCTCTGTCTCTATTTTCACAACACACTTCTTTAGTTCACAAATTTCTTGATATCAAAAGTTCCTTAGACCTTCCACCTCCCAACCACCCTTAGACGATTACATTGTCTTCCTTTCATTCTATGGAATCCTCAGACCTTATAGCCTTAGAGATTCTCTTTACATGATCTACTCTCCCACTTCTATTGAATTGGATTTGAGCATCGTTATTTATACAAAGAATACACCCAAGGGTTTGTCTATATATCCAAAAACAAATATTGCTCATGTGGTCAGCTCTAGATCGCTTGGCTCTTCCTTAAAATTTGGACTTCATAAATCCTTTGAAATTGGTCCCAATTTTCTCCTATTTCGCACATTATCTTCTCACTGGACAGAGCATAAACATTGAAGCTCAACAACCATTAGATGTGGTCCCTTGAATCAAGCATGTTCATTGATCCATTCTCTACCCATCAAAACATGCAACTTTGCTTCAACGCTCGACGATCATCTAATCATTCTTTTGGATATAATATTGACTATTGATGTAGTTTTCTTTGTATTAAATCATGATCATCGATATTCTCACTGGACACCTAAACACACAACACAATTTTGACACACATCAGCCATATAATCTGGACCTCAGATTGATCTCGATCGTTGATCCAATTCTCACATAGTTTAAACCTTCAACTCACAACCACCGTCTGATTAGATATTTGGTTAACTTCAGTCCTTGATATCATTCACCTTGGGTCTAAAGAATTTTCATTCAAACTTCCACGGCCTCTAGAATACACCTTCGCATTCTGCCACACTTATTTTCAAATATACTTAGAAACTTTTCAAGCATTTCAATGCAGGTCTAAGGAATTTGCATTCAAACTTTTGCGGCCTCAAGAATACACATTCGTGTTCCACAACACTTATTTTGCATCAATACTTAGGAACTTTTCAATCATTTCACCGTGGATTTAAGGCATTTGCATTCAAACTTCCACAGCCTTCAGAATACACCTTTGCATTATGCCACACTTATTTTTCACCCATAATTAGAAATGTTTCAAGCATTTAACCGTGGGTCTAAAGTATTTTCCTAATTCACTTGTCTATATATGCGACCTCTCTGTTCGACTGATTCCTCATACTTATATAATTTCCCATAGTTCACCGCTCTACGTAGGACATCTCCATTTGACCGATCCATTCTTGATGCTAGGTCAATTTTTCAAAAACCTATCGTGGGTCTATGGGTTCATGCTCATTCATTATTTCTTCGCATTCTCATGATTCTCCATCACTCCACAATACTTAGTCAATTTTTTGAAATCTCATCGTGGGCCATGGTAACTTTTGAATTCTTTTATACATAAACTCTAACCTAATTGTTTTGATCCATTGTGTTGATGTTGCAGATCAGGTGGCTTCTATCTAGACTTCTTCTACATGTACATTGGATGACATGGAATCGATATGTTTCCTGAAATGTGGCACTGTGTGTGGAATCTGCAAAGAAACTTGTTATGGCACTGGTGTAGTACTGGCATGGACTCCCTCTGATGTGGCACTCATCTTACTAAACATATGGAGTTGATGTGGCATCTGAGCTCGCCCACAGGGTATCAGACCCCAATATTTTGATCTTAGCCATTGATATCCAAAGATGAACGGTCAAGATTTAACATGTTTTGGGTCCACCATTATCCACGAAAAGTTAACATCTTTCTCGCGGTTCCATGGATTTTCCATTCACATTACATAAAATATAGACCCTTTGAAGTCAAATTTCCTTGTGAATGTGGGATATATCATTGTCGTCAGTTCTTCGATCTGGTTAATCTAGACCTTCTTTGCTAAGGTTAACATTTCTTATATATTCAATGGGGTCATCGCATCCTCCTCATACATGTCTGAGATTTCTCTCCACCCTTGGATTTCAGATCTCGTCCTCTATTTCCAAGGTCATCTCATCTAGTGTCTCATTGCCATTTATTTTCATTGTTGTCCAGCTTGAATTTACTTGGGTTGTTCTCGCACAGTCACTTCTTCTTCAGGATAAAGAACACTTACATAAACTCGATAATACATAGTCATCTTCACACATAGAGATTCATCAATGCACAGGAAAATCCTTTGTCTAGTTCAACTTCCTTGGTCTACTTCTTTAAAGTAAATGACAAAATCTTATCAATTTGTAGAGACATTCATAATCCCCCTCTGTCTTTGACATTAATAACATTGATGACATTAATGACATTCGTGATTGTCACAGTCATTTCTACCTTTGACATCAATGCCAACACAATTTCCAACACTAGTGCAATAGACAAATTTCAAGGGGGGGAGACTTGTCCTCATTAAATCTGTCATTGAAGCTTTGCCTATCTATTTTCACCTGATGGTGAATATTTCAAAACATATTGTGGTCAAGATTCGAAAGATTTTTGTTAGTTATTTATGAAAAGGAAAA
The DNA here is from genome assembly GCA_000966675.3 of Picea glauca. NCBI lineage: Eukaryota > Viridiplantae > Streptophyta > Pinopsida > Pinales > Pinaceae > Picea > Picea glauca. Next base: position 295,122 of record JZKD02S1934075.1, read on the forward strand.
GTGGAATATATGGGTTCCCATTTAGTAAGTTGGATGGTCATTTCCAAGCCCAAATCCCTTGGCGAATGGGGATTAAAGGATATATCGGTGTTTGGGTAGGCCTTGTCAACCAAATCGTTGTGGTTATTTATAACAAGGGAGAGCTCGTGGCGTAATATATATTTGGACAAATATATCCAAAAAGGAAGTATTGTTTAATGGATTCAATAACCGTCAAAGGAAACCCCAATTTCCTTAGTTCAATGGAAATCACGTGTGCAATCCTTTCTAATAATTAGTAATTACCTATAAAGGAAGGTCACATCATAATCGACATTGATGCAATCATTGGTTGTAGTAATTCCATCCTATTTCTAGAGGAATTGATCATTTTACTCAGAGAAAAGGGTAAATGTATGTTGCATCAAGTCAGTGACCCACCTTCATCTTCTATTTGGAGCCAAGGATGGTTGTCATTAGCTCAAATTAGGATCCCTGAACATTGGAATTTTGTTTGGAAATTTTTCGTCTCCGAGCTTAAAAGAGTGCATGCCCACATCTCAATGGATGAGGACAAACTCTCTTGGGCTTTCAATGTCGTTGGAGGTGTTTACTAAGCTAATATGGGATATCTATCCATTTTTCAAAGGAAGGGAACATTTCAAAGTGGTGGTTTAAAAAATTGTGGAAGATTTGGTTCCCATCCAAGAGCTTATTATTCCTTTTCCCGGTGCTTAAAGATAGGATTCTAACCTGGAAAAGATTGCAAAAAAGGGGTACTTAGGGCCCAGGTTTGTGTTATTTGTGTAAATATTTTCAAGAATCAAATCTTCGTTTATTTCTAGAATGCTCTTCTACTCAGTAGGTATTATCGAATCTCAGCAAAAAATTAAGTTTACCAAATATGTGGATGAAATCAAATGTCAATGAGTGCCTCTTGGATCTCTTTCAGTCGACTTAGTTGAAGCAATATCGTGAACTCCCTCCTATAGTCATATGGGGGGTGTGGCTGGCCAGAAATCAAAGTTTATTTGAAGGAAAATGTTTACAATATTTTCAAGTGGCCCAGCAAGCCTTGGAAGTGTTTGGGCATTTTACAGGTGTTGTCTCCTCTCCTAGAACTCGGTTTCTCATTCCTTTGGTGTTTGACAAAATGGTCCCTTGGGTTTTTTTGATGGGGCCTCCCAAGGAGAGAATCATAGAATTGGCATTGGTGTTCTCGTGTTCTTGTCATAATTGCATTACTTTATTGGTAAAGCATGTTTGGGGGGGGATCGAATAAATTCGGTGAATTTAATGCTTCTTTTGGTTTATTGAAATTAGTCAATGAGCGTGGAGTGGAAAAATTGCAGGTAATGGGGGACTCCAAGTTGGTTGTGGGACAAATGCAGAAAGATACTAATCTGGTAAATTATTCTCTTAGCTATTTGGGCCACCAACTGAAATGGTTTCCACTTCCTTCCAAGATATTTCCTTCAAACATATATACATAGAATTCAATGATGAAACTAATGGACTATCTAAAAAATATCTAGATTTGCAGGCTAATTTGCTCCATTTGGAAGAGTTTTGGTTGGGTGTTCTATTATACAGTTGGTGTTTTGAACAGTATGTTGATTTTCTAATGCTTGGGCATTAGAAGTTCCTTTCATTTTCACAAAAGTGCCTACATAATATAATTTTTCATTGAATCAATGAAAGTTATGAATTTTTTTTTCAGGGAAGAAAAAATCCCACTAGTTAGTTAGCATGGGATAAATATAATATGGCCACATTAAATAAGGCCCACTAGGTAGTTAGGAGGTGGTTATGATTAGGGTTTTGTACTTAGTTATAAGTAAGGATGGAGTCCTCCTCATGGAGATGTATTGGAGATTTAGTATTGGAGCTTAGCCATTCAGAGGTCGCCTTACATTAAGAGGCAAGTGAATAGGAGTGGATTGCTTCCATAAAAGGATCATTCTAAGGTGTTTTTCTACCTTAAGCGTTTAATATTATTAGTGTGAGAAATTTTAAACAACTTGTTTGTGGCCTCCTCGGGGAAATGTATTGGAGTATTTAGTATTGGATCTTAGCCATTGAGAGGTCACCTTATCTTAAGAGGAAAGGAAATATGAGTGGATTCCTTCCATGAAAAGATAATTGTAAGGTCTTTCCCTATCTTAAGGGTTTTGATATTATTAAAGTGTGATCATTTCTTAATATCTTGTTTGTGATTTGAGTTTTAAGGTTAAAATTTCATATTTCAATATAATCAAGTAAATGGGATTTTTTATCTTTTTCTTTTGAATAGCTTGAGTGTGATAGAATTTTCAAATATAAGGTACATACCAAGTGGTATCAAATATATTTCTTGGATAAGAAAGTGGAGGAATTGTGTTCTTCTTTTTGCAGGGTTAAGGATCATAACAAGATTACATGAAAAAATGGCATCTAATAAGAATCTATTCCTAGAGTTTTTCCTTAATACACACTAAGATAAAACTTAAATAGTGGATATGTGCCCTATGCTACTACAAATACATTGTTAACACATTTAGAAGTGTTCTTGAAGTCAAGAAATTGATGCAGGAGCATCTCTCCCTAGTAAAACCATCTTGTAAATCGAGCCTCAGGAAGGCCTAAGTCTTGTAAGAGGAAATGATCCTCATATGAATGTAACTATGTAGATAAGGTTGGTTTAGTTAAAGTGCTCCAATTTGAGTAAATATGTTAGTCAAATATGGAGATAGTTAGATCTTATTCATTATTGTACAAGCCTTCGAGGCATGAAACCACAAAGTGGACAAAGGTTATATTTTTTGTAATTAGTTATAGATTTTAGGATTTTTTTTTATAATATGGAAGCCTATCTTCCAATGTATTTGTGTAAGCCTATGGGTAATATGAAGGCAGTGTCTGGGGCTAGAGAAGTTCCCAAAATTGTGTAATCAGACCGAGCAGATCGAGATCAATTAAATGAAGTTAACATGTTTATGCCTCAAACATTGTGTAGGAATGCCTCTTTGTAGTATTGTGTAATGTGATTGGATGAATAAACTGTGAATGAGTTAATGTGGGTTCTGTGTATACCCTGTAATAGTTATTTGTGGACGCAATGGTGAGCCAAATTTGAATGGCATCTTAAAGAATGATCACATATGTATGTATAAAGAGTGGACGATGTGACTGTATGGCCCCTCATTGAATTCAGGAATGCATGAATATTAAGCCTTTGTGTAGAGTAAATAGGTAGTTAGATGAGTTTATCTCTACTTGAAGAATGAGATCAAGAGAGACGAAGTTCCTATGAACTTCATAAGGGAATAGACGAGTTGAATGTGTCTCATTTTGTAAGATCGGAAGAAAGTTGAATGTGTTGAATATTAGTTGACAGTCAATCTGGAGGAGAACATTCATCAAGAGACAATGATTTAAGAAGAAGAAGATCAGATCATTGATCATCGTAAGAGATCAATCACTGAAAACGATCGCTTGACAAAACTTCAACCGGAATGGATTCATACCCGAACACAAGGAATTTGAATGAGTATTATCGATGCCCAGTGCCTGGTTAAATCGGACCGAAGTAAAATCCTTAAAGGCATGGTGTTAATTTTCCAGGGGCCCAGTTTTCCAATGGTCCGGTGGTTCTGGTGGTTCAAGTGGTCGGTTGGAAGAGACAAGTTTTTACCCGGTGGCCCGGTTAAGCAGTGGTATGGTGGTTCTGGTAGCTGGTTAAAAGTAGTGTTTAATGGCTGATAATTAAATTCAGTTAAGTGAAGAGATTAGGAAAGGGAAGAGGGATTTAAAGCTGGATCGGGTGCCATCATTTCTAGAGCACCTGGACATGGGTTTTGTAAACCTGAAGATTTTATTCCTGAGTATATTCAAAGTGGACTTATCGGTCTTCTATCAAGTGGTACCACAGCATGAAGACTCCTTCTTGTTAGAGTAAAGGGAAAAATTTCAACAGAGGAACTTTGAAGCAGTAAGGGGTATTGAATATCAGAGGCCATTCTAGCCAAGGAGAAAAGTTGGATAGAAATGTTTGAAGGACAAAATCTTGGAGAAGATATTACAGGTACTGAATCTCATATTTTTCAATAACTCTAGTACAGAAAAATATGTGTTTTTGGAAAGTAGCAGCAAGAGTCCTACGTGGACTGAAAAGAAGTTTTAAGATTTGGAAATAGCAATATATATTGAAATAGAAATAGATATGGAAATAAGAACACGGAGGCCTAGATCTGATGAGAGATTTCAATTAAAAATGCATTTGGTATTTTAGTTAAATCCTGGATAGAGCATATGTGTTTGTAGGTAGTAGCAAAGAAGAGATTGATGGTAGAAACCCTTACAACTAGTGAAGATGGAGAAAAGCATGTGAAACTCTTAGTAGATTGTAAGTGAAGTGCAGAAGCCTACAACTACAGTAATTGAGGAGAAAAGGAATCTCGGAGGGTTCTAGTAGAGAGAACCAGTGAAACCGATAGACTAGGTTCAGAAGAGAAACCTTGGTGAGTTATTTTGTAGCAGGGTGAAAAAGACATGTTACTGCAGAGGCTATTTGTAGTTCATTGTTGAGAATTTTGAAGCTTAGAGAGATGGATATGACTCGAGACAGTCAAATGAAGGGTTCAGAGGAAAGAAGCCACAGAAATATGAGTGATGAGAAATTTGACAAAGATATAGTTGAGATAAAGGAATAGCTCAGTGTTATGATGAAGCTACTACAAGAAAGAAGTGAAGAAAAACAAAGATGTGGATGGGTTTTGAAGAAAAAGTTCAAGTGACCTATTATGTAATTATTTGTAAGGAAATTGAGACATAGGCTGAAAGTATGGTTGAAGATAGAGGAGAAATTCAAGGAAGATGAGTATAAGAAACAGTCCTTCTAAGAGGAAAAAGAAGTTCACTTTTGTGAACCAGAAAAAGGACAAATTCTTAGAGAAGATGATGAAGATGGAGAACATGAGGTTCAGAATGAAGACCTCGTGAGGTGTTTGGAGAATTCAGTCTAGCAAAAGAAGATGATTCCAGAAGGATCAACAAATACTCAAGAGTCTCGTATTTTTGAAACTAAGAATTTGTGTGTGTGTGTGTAGGTTATGCAGGTCATGAAGATGGACAGATATTAAAAGTTGTCATAAAGGAAGAGGACAATGCAGAATTGTCTCAAATAGGTCAAGGCAAGGAGATTCTAGCAGATGGAATGAAAGGCAGGAGCCTTGTGACAAAGAAAGATGATGCAAGTACTAAAGACAAGAGACAACACTCAGATACAATGCCAACAAATTTTGAGGAAGAGTTAAAATTTCTGGAATAATGGTTAGCAAATCCCAAGATTTGTGAATCCTATACATAGATTGTAGCATTATCTTGTGAAGACATGGAAGAGGAACAAATGGTTCCAAAATAAATATGAATGAATCAAGCAATAGACCACACATATGTGGCAGAAAATAAAAGAGGACAACAAGTTGCGTTGGCAGTCATGCTTATGGTTGAGAAGGAGCCCCTACATGATGGGAAAAGAGTTGTTTTCTGGGATGTATTTGTTTCATGTGCAAGTACAGAGAGAAGTATGGTATTATAGAAGCATTTGATGAAGATTCCTAAGTGGGAAAGTAAAAGGATGAAGAAGAAAATAATCAGCAAAGCATAGCTTATTGAAAGTATTGTTGAAAGAAAGGAGATTGAACAACAAGAAAGCAAAGTATGGGATTTTGTAAGACCAAGGACAACAACAAAGCAACAATGTAGTCAAATAAGTGGACAACAGTAGCATAAGATATGGGATCCAGGTGGACTGTAGTAAATACAATACCATGGCCAGGAGGCCATGAAACGTTTTGTACCCTAGGAGTCTGGTGCAAGAGAATCTCTCTCTAGTCAAACCATCTTGTAAAGCGAGCCTCTAGAAGACCTAAGTCTTGTAATAGGACATGATCCTCATGTCAATGAAACTATGTAGATAAGGTTGGTTTAGTTAAAGTGTTCCAATTTGAGTAAATATGTTAATCGAATATGGAGATAGTTAGATCTTCTCCATTTATTGCACAAGCCTTTGAGGCATGAAACCGCAAAGTGTACAACGGTTCTATTTTTTGTAATTGGTTATAGATTTTAGGAGTTTGTTTGATAATATGGAAGATTATATTCAATTTTATTTATGTAATCATGCGGGAAATATGGAGGGAGTGGCCAAGGCCAGAGAAGCACCCAAAATTGTGTAATTAGGTCAAGGAGGTTGAGATCGATTTAATGAAGTTAGCATGTTTATGCCTCAAACATTATGTATGAACACCTCTCTCTAGTATTGTGTAATGTGATTGGATGAATAACACGTGAATGAGTTAATGAGGGTTTTGTGTATACCATGTAATAGTTAATCGTGGATGTAATGGTGAGCCAAAGTTGAATGGCAGGTTAAAGAATGATTGCATTTGGATGTATGAAGAGGCAATCATTTTTGGAGTGTGTGGACATGTGGACATGTGTTTTGTAAACCCGACCAAAGTTAAAAATCGACCGAGTGCCATCATTTTTGGATCACATGGACATGTGCTTTGTAAACCCGTAGATTTTATTCGTGAGTATTGATGCAGAAGCATCGTTGGCAAGCACGCAGAAGCAGGACCACTCAACACGTGAGAGTTCTTCCAGAAATTCAACATTGACAGTTGCAACCGATTTCGAAATCCGTCTTCACTCAGTGCCGAAATTCACCTTCAGAGGCACGCTTGAACCAGTGTTGAATTTTATCCTTTGAGGCAAGTTTTGAAATCGTAAACAGAGCAGGAGTTTTCCATTACGGCTCTGGAATGCGACTGCACTAAGATAATGTAGGATGAATTTTAGAGTAGGCAAGTAGCCAGGGAAAACCATAGGAATATTTTTGAGTTAAGTAGAAGTTTGTACGCCCAGTTGGGGTTAGTTGCAATACAAAGAGAAATTAGTTGTAAGAGAGAACTGCGAGTTAGCAGGAGATATCAGTTTTTTTTGAGTTACTGTAATTTTGAATGTACTATGTAGCCATTGGGCACTTGTGAATATAACAGAAGGAAAATTGATCCAAATGTATGGTGTGTGGATTGTGTGTGTTTTCCTGTCATTTCTATTTTCATGAACAAGTGGATGGAACTGTGAGTTTTTCCAGTTTCAATTGTTTCTCTTTATTGGAAGATCTGCAAGGTGTGCATCGAGCTAGAGAGGAATGTAAGGAAATCAGGAGGAATTTCTCAACGAGAAATATCGTGGATCTGAGTTATTGAAATCCCTCAAACGTAAGGAGTGCGCGGGAAATCAAAGTCTGAACCAGACAAAGCTCAGGAGGAATGACACTTCGGAAAGTGTTATCAAGATCCAGGAACTCATTCCCTGGAGGAAGGGAAGACCGAGTCTTCGAAGACTTAGAAAATCTTCTAAGTCTGAAGCGAGTAAAAGCTCAGGAGGAAGAACGTCGTTGAGCGTTGGATCGCGGTGGAGAATCCCGCGGACCATTCGATTTGAGGTAGGAGTGCAGGCTTTAACACTGCGTAGATCCAGGAAGGGGAAATCGCCAAGATCTGAATGGATGGTGGAGAGTCCTCGAGGAGAAACGTCGAAACCCTGCAAGTCGTTGGATAAGGTGGAGCTGCAAGGAGGTTAGCGGCGAGGGCTTCTTGACATCCAAAGCTCAAGAGGAGTAGTGACCATCGATCTCAGATAGATCTGGATCGTCGATCCATTTCGCGAACTCAGGTATCACGAGCTGGGAGTTGGAGTTCTTCGTGCTTCAAACCCCCGAGTTGTGAGATCGCGATTCGACCTGAACCGTCGATAATACGCAGATCTGGACCATTGGTCCACATCGCGATCTCGGGTATCGCAAGCTGGAAGGATAGAGGTCTTGTCTCCCAAAACCCCGAATTGTGAAATAGCGAAATAGCAAGGTCGGTCCATTTCGCGAACTCGGGTATCGCGAGCTGGGAGGCGGAGTTCTTTGCGCTTCAAAACCCCGAGTCGTGAGATCGTGAGATAGCGAGGTCGATCCATTTCACGAACTCGGGTATCACGAGCTGGTAGGCGGATTTCTTTGTGCTTCAAACCCCCGAGTCGCAAGATCGCGATTCGACCTGAACCGTAGATCATAGGCAGATCTGAACCATTGGCCCACATCGCGATCTTGGGTATTGCAAGTTAGGAGGATGGAGGTCCTTGTCTCCCTAATCCCGAATTGTGATTCACGAAATGTAGGAAGGATAAGGGTGTGGTAACGACTCTTGGTCATGCACTGTGGGAGCTCACGCTTGGTGCTTGGAAAATTCAACTGAGCATTCATGGGGGGGACCTGTGTGTTCATTCGAAGGGTTCCAGTTTGGAACCAGAAGATCCATTTCGGTTCCAGAACCAAAAGATCCTGACAGGGAGGTCGCGCAGCCCTTAAGAGGGATAGGGGGTCTACATCAGGTGGTATCAGAGCCTAAGTTTTTTTTCTGTAGACTTCAAGAGAAGGAGGAAAAGAAGGAGACAGAGAACTCATAGTTGTACTCTGTGTGTGACAGATAGTCGACATAATGCCACCAAGAAGACGAGAGCCACCTTTAGCCAACTGTGTTGTAGAGAGGGAGATGCGAGAGCTTTGCACCCGATTGGAAACAATGGAAGCAGCACAGAGAAGAGCACCTGACATTGGAGATTTTAGTGATGCATAAAGTGAATAGGTTGAGGTTGAAGAATATGCAGGAGAGGATGCTGCAGAAGAACGTTTGTTGAGATCAGTTGCCAGATTGGGAGGCAGAGCTAAGATAGAGGTCCCCATGTATGAGGGAAATCTAGATGCTGAAAAATTGTTGGACTGGATAAGGTCCATGGACAAACACTTCGACTATGAAGATTTCAATGAGGAGAAGAAGGTGAAGTAGGCAGTCACCAGGCTAAAAGGGCATGTAGCATTGTGGTGAGACGAACCATAGGCTGAGAGGAGAAGTAAAGGCAAACAGAGGATAAAGAGTTGGGACAGGATGGTAGCCAAACTGAAGGCTAAGTTCATACCCAAAGACTACCAGATCAATCTGTTCAGGAAGCTACAAAACCTGAGACAGAAAGGGATGACAATCAAGGAGTACACCGAGGAGTTCTATCGGCTGAACATTAGAACTAGACAAAGGGAGAGAGATGAAGAAAGAGTCGCCAGATATATAAATGGCTTGAGATATGAAATCCAGGACGAGCTTAGCATGATGTTAGTGAGGACTATGGAAGACTCTTATCAGTTTGCGCTGAAGGCAGAGGAGAAGCTGGATAGAAAACAGAACCAGCGAGGAAGAGGTAAAGGCTCAGTCCCAAGCAAAATCAAGGGATTTAACTGTGACAGAGCACATCATTCTAAGGACGAGGCTGAGAAACCACACAATCACTCAGAACGAGGAGGAAGTTCATGAGGAAGACAGAATGGTGGAAGAAACTCTTCTAGAGGAAGAGGTCGAGGAGGAGTAAGGTGATATAACTGTGGAAAGATAGGGCACATGTCTTGGGAATGTCCTGAGAAGAAGAAGGAAGGAGGAGAAGCTCACATTTCATAAGCAAGGCAAAGAGATGTTGAAGCAGAAGGAGCAGAGGATGGAGCATCCCTAATGTTGAGAAAATTTCTCTTAAAACCAGAGGCATAAATTGAAAAGCTAGTGTAGAGAAACAATCTCTTCAGGATAGCTTGCAAGACTAAGGATAAAGTATGCAAGGTGATCATTGACAGTGGGAGTACTAACAACCTAGTATCCACAGAGATGGTGGAGAAATTGGAGCTGAAGACAACTGCACATCCAAGGCCATACAAAGTCTCATGGCTGCAAAAAGGACACCAGGTAACGATCGCTAAACAATGCCTGGTTGAAATTAAAATAGGAGGATATAAAGATGAAATCCTATGTGATGTAATTCCCATGGACGTATGCCACATTTTGTTGGGAAGACCATGGCAGTTTGAAAAAAATGTCATTCATGATGGAAGGAAGAATACATATACATTGGAGAAGAATGGCAGGATGCATATGTTGTTGCCAATGGAGGAGAAGAGAGCGAAGGAGGAAGCCAGCACAAGCATACTTCTCATGAGTGGGAAGGAACTCCTGAAAGAGGTCAAGGAAAAACAGGAGATGCAGTTCATTGTGGTGAGGAAGCCCAGAGTCATCCTTACGAGTACATCAATGGATGATTTACCTGAAGAAGTTTAGGAGCTGCTGGATAATTTTGTTGATATAGTGGTGGATGAGCTACCGAACTCATTGCTACCCATCAGGAGTATCAGTCATCATATCAACTTGATACCAGGAGCAAGCCTGCTAACAAAGCAGTGTACACATTAACACCTCGAGAGAATGAGGAGGTGAGGAACCAAGTCCAAGAGTTGCTAGATAAGGGTTTAGTCAGAGAAAGCTTGAGCCCATGCATAATACCAACTGTGTTAAGCCCAAAGAAAGATGGAGGATGGAGAATGTGCACAGACTCGAGAGCCATCAACAAGATCACCATTAGGTATAGATTTCATTTACCGAGAATGGATGACTTAATGGATTGCTTAAGTGGAGCAAATTTCTTTTCCAAGATAGATCTGAAAAGTGGATATCACTAGATCAGGATGAGAGAAGGTGATGAATGGAAAATAGCCTTTAAGACAAATGAAGGTCTGTATGAGTGGTTGGTTATGCCATTTGGATTAACGAATGCCCCGAGAAATTTTATGAGGCTGATGAACGAAATTCTAAAATATTTCATTGGCAAGTTCATGGTTGTATATATGGACGATATATTGATCTTTAATAGGACTAAAGAGGAGCATTTGAGGCACCTAACGCTAGTAATGAGGAGGCTACAGCAAGAGAAATTGTTGATCAACTTGAAGAAGTCCTCTTTTATGCAGATAGAACTCATTTATTTGGGTTTTGTGGTCTCTTTGAATGAACTAAAGATGGATCCAGAGAAGGTGAAAGTGATCAGGGAGTGGTTTTCACCAAGGAGCATGTTCAAGGTAAGGAGATTTCATGGTTTAAAAAGTTTTTATAGAAATTTCATTAGAGACTTCAGTGGGATTTGTGCACCTATGATGGATACAGTAAAGAAGCGGCACAAGTCTTTTAAATGGACAGAGGAGGTCGAAAGGAGCTTCAATATACTAAAGGAGAAGATAACAGAACGACCGATTCTGGTCTTGCTGAATTTTGGGAAGACATTTCAGGTAAGATGTGACGCAAGTGGAGTTGCAATAGGAGCAGTTCTGAGTCAGGACAATCGACCTGTTGCCTATTTCAGCGAGAATATGAATGAGACTAAGAGGAAATACTCCACATATGACAAGGAGTTCTATGCCATAATTCAAGCATTGAAGAAATGGAGGCATTATCTTGTCCCGCAAGAGTTTGTCTTGTACAGCGATAACCAAGCTTTACAATTCATAACCCGACAAGAAAAACTGAATCAGAGGCATGCAAAATGGGTTGAATTTATGCAAAATTTTACTTTTGTCATAAAACATATTGCTGGGAATGCTAACAAAGTTGTTGATGTGTTAAGCAAGAGATGTTTAATTCTGCAAGAATTTCAGGTGGAGACCTTGGGGTTTGAACATCTTAAGGATATGTATTGTGATTATACATATTTCAAGGAGGCCTACGAAGCATGTACAAGCCCTGTACTGAGAGATAGAAGTCATTGGATAGAGTATATGGTTAAGGAAGGATTGTTGTTCAGAGGAAATCAGTTGTGCATACCAAGATGATCAATGAGGGATAATCTTCTAAAGGAGAAACATAATGGAGGATTGGCTGGGAATTTCGGCCATGATAAAACGTTTGCACAGTTGAGCAGTTCATACTATTGGCCAGGTATGAGAACATAGGTGATAAAATTTGTGAACAGATGTAGGATATGCCAACATGCAAAGGGGAAAAGACAGAACACTGGATTGTATCAACCATTGCCAATACCAGAGAGGCCTTGGGACGCAATAAGCATGGATTTCGTGTTGGGATTGCCAAGAACACAAAGGGGATTCGATTCCATATTTGTGGTGGTGGATAGGTTCTCAAAGATGGCACATTTCATCCCATGCTAAAATACCAGTGATGCAACCCATGTTGCCAATCTATTTTTCATAGAAGTTGTGAGACTTCACGGTCTACCCAGGAGCATTGTCTCAAACAGAGACACAAAATTTGTTGGTCAATTTTGGAGGACACTGTGGAAGAAGATGGGGACGAATTTGTCATTTAGCTCAGATTATCACCCTCAAACAGATGGGCAGACTGAAGTGGTAAATAGAAGTTTGGGGAATTTATTAAGGAGTCTAGTTATTGAACATCATAACCAGTGGGATCAGATTCTGCCACAAGTAGAATTTGCATACAATGACTCACCAAACAGAAGCACTAGAAGGAGCCCATTCCAAATACTCTATGGAATGAAACCCAGGG
>JZKD02S1934075.1:314195-331644 GCA_000966675.3 Picea glauca
AGAAAAAGAAGGTGAATTTCTTTTTAATAAAAGGGGAGGTTAAAAAGGTTTTTATATTAAATCTTTTATAAAACTTTGTTAATATTAAATCATTATTTTTTCACATAGTTTTTGAAAAGTTCTTGGTTATTACAAACAACGAAGTTTATTTTTTTATGTTTCTTCTAATGAAAAAGATGCAGAGTGCAAAATTTGAAATTGAAAAGTTTAATGGTAAGAACAATTTCGAGATCTAAAAGGTCAAGTTGCACGATATGGTCGTGCAACAAGGCGTGGTGAAGGCGCTTTTGGGAAAAACAAAGCATCATGTGTTCATAACAGACGAAGACTGGGATGAGATGGATGCGAGAGCACTGAGTGTCATACGTCTGTGTTTGGCCGACGGTGTATTGTTCAACATTGTTACAGAGAAGACAGCAATCGGTTTGTGGTCAAAGATGGAAAGTCTGTACATGAAGAAATCCTTGACAAACAGGATCTTCCTGAAAATGAAATTGTACAGTTTGCACATGAAGGAAGGTACGAAAATAGTTGATCATCTGAATACTTTCAATACTCTTCTAGTCCAGTTGGATAGCATGGGAGTGAAATTTGAATCCGAAGACAAGGCAATTACTTTATTGTGTTATTTGCCCGCGTCATGGGATCACTTTGTTACCTCTATTAGTTTCAGTTCAACAGAAGGTATTGAGTTGGATGATACTGTTGGATCTTTACTATCCGAGGAAACAAGGGAGAAATCCAATCAAGAAACCTCTACATCTGAGGCGATGATGGTCAGAGGAAGACCTAAAGAAAGAGGACATGGTCAGAGGGATTTCTCTCGGTCAAAGTTGAAGGGCAGAAAGAGCAAGCTCAAGTGCTAGTTTTGTGGCAAATCTGGACACCTGAAGAAGGACTGTTGGAAGCGACATCAAGCCTCCAAAGAAGACCCTCCAAAAGAGACGAAGGAAGCAAATGCAGCTGAAACAAGTTTAGCAACAGGTTCATGTATGGTTGATGAAGTTTTATTAATTAGTAATGGTTCACGTCATGATCAACAGTGGTTATTAGATTCTGGTGCTTCAAACCACATGCGTCTTCATAGACACTGGTTTATTACTTACCAGTCTATAGATGATGGAGTAGTTTACATGGGTAATGATATTTCATCTAAAGTTGTGGGAATTGGTAGCATTTGGATTAATATGTTTGATGGAACTGTTAAAATACTAGTTGATGTAAGACATGTACCTAATCTTAGGAAGAATCTAATCTCTTTGGGAGTCTTAGACACATGAGGTTACAAGACTATTGTTCAAGGTGGAGTTATGAAGGTCTACAAAGGAATTCTACTGGTTATGAAAGCAAAAAAGGTTGGTAACATGTTTCTATTAGAAGGGAGGACTGAATCAAATCATGCGACAGTGGTATCTGAGAACGACAGTGATTCTGTTCGACTGTGGCATCAACGGTTGGGTCATATGAGCGAACAAGGATTAAATGTATTAACTGAACGCAAGTTACTTCCTAGTCTAAAGTCTTTAAAGTTAGATTTATGTAAGCACTTTATTTATGGACAACAGAATAGGTAGAGATTTAAAACCAGAGGACACACCAGTGAAGGAATCCTAGACTATATCCATTTTGATGTTTGGGGACCATCCCCTACTATTTCATATGGAGGATCATCATATTTTGTAACTTTTATAGATGATTTCTCTAGGAAGGTGTGGATCTGTATGTTAAATAGTAAGGCTGATGTATTTACAGTTTTCAAGCAATTTAGAGCTTTAGTAGAAAAGAGCACTGGTAGATCCATTAAATGTTTAAGAACTAATAATGGTGGTGTATTTACATCAATGGAGTTTGAGAATTATTGCAAGGAATTTGGGATCGACAGGCATAAAACCACTGCCTATACTCCTCAGCAAAACCGAGTTGTTGAACGCATGAACAAGACTCTTCTAGAGAGAGCAAGGAGTATGTTGAGTAACGCCAAATTGCAGCAGGAACTGTGGGCACAAGTTGTATCTACATCTTGTTATCTAGTGAATCGATCACCATCAACAACAATAGAATGCAAAATTCTTGAGGAGGTATGGATAGGTCACCCTTGTAATTATTCTAATCTTAAATTTTTTGGTTGTGATGCCTATGCTCTAAATCTGAAACATCAGCGTTCTAAATTAGATCCAAAATCAAAAAGTCTTATCTTTGTTGGATATGGTGATGGTATTAAGGGGTACATGTTGTGGGATCCTACTGCCCACAAGATCACCATTAACAAAGATGTAATATTTGATGAATCATCTCTCATCAAATCATATGTAGATGTTCAAGTGAAACAGGAAGAAACATCAAAGTATCAGCAAATTCAGTTTGAAACCAATGAAGGTGAACATGAACAAGTTTCAGAAGATGTTCATGAAGAGCCTCCTGCAGTAGAGGAAGACATGGTTGATGATGACAGTCAATAGATTGTGGATGATCCACAAACTTCCCTGAGGAGGTCTACACAGGTCAGAGTTCCTCCAAGAAGGTACGATGATTTTGTTTCATCAGTTTCTTTAAGTACTAATGATGATGAACCTTCGTGCTATCGGGAAGTTGTGAAGGGTTCGAACAGTGATAAATGGAAAGAAGCAATGAAGGATAAAATGAAGGCATTAGAGAGGAATGCTACATGGGACCTAGTAGAACTTCCAAGAGATAGGAAAACTGTAGGTTGAAAGTGGGTCTACAAGCTGAAGAAGGGTGTTGATGATAAGGTGGAAAGGTACAAGGTAAGGTTGGTTGCAAAAGGGTATTCTCAGAAAGAAGGTATTGACTTTCATGAGATTTTTTTACCAATTGTAAATATTGTTTCAATTCAAATTGTGTTAGCATTAGTTGCATTGCTTGATTTGGAGTTGGAGCAACTAGATGTTAAAACTGCTTTTTTACATGGATATTTGGATGAGAAAATTTACATGGAACAACTGGAAGGGTTCGTTTAGAATCACAGCAAGAAATTTTTTTGCAGGCCCAAGAAATTATTGTATGGTCTGAGGCATTCGCCCAGACAATGGTACAAGAAATTTGACTATTTCATGGTGAGCCGGAATTATACAAGGAGTGAGTATGATCATTGTGTCTACTTTAAGAAATTGAATAATGGCATATTCATTATCTTAGTATTGTATGTTGATTATATGCTTTTAGCAAGCAAAAGCATAGTTGAGATCAACAGGTTAAAGGCTCGGATGGCTAAGACGTTCGATATGAAATATCTAGGAGTAGCAAGGCAGATTTTGGGCATGGAGATATTCAGAGACAAGAGGAATGGTAAGCTTTGGTTGTCACAACAGAAGTATGTTGAGAAGATGCTTTTGAGGTTTGGTATGAACGATGTGAAACCAGTTTCAGTCCCTTTGGCTTCCCATTTTAATCTTTCTTCAAGTTTATGTCCTAGTACAAAAGAAGAAAATGAATATATGTCTCAAATACCATATGCTAATGCAGTAGGAAGTCTAATGTATGTGATGGTTAGTACAAGGCCAGACATTTCACATGTAGTTGGGGTTGTTAGTAGGTATATGGAAAATCCAGGTAAAGAGCATTGGGCAACAGTGAAATGGGTGCTTCGGTATCTAAGAGGCACAAGTGATTACTGTATCACCTATAACAATGGTCATGAGTTAGTCTGTGGATATGTTGATTCTGATTTTGCAGGTGATTTGGACAAGATAAGTTCAACTTCAGGGTATGTATTTACTCTTGCAGGTGGAGCTATTAGTTGGATGTCAAATCTACAGAACATTGTCTCTTTATCCACTATAAAAGCAGAATACGTAGCTTCTTCACATGCTTTCAAAGAGGTAGTTTGGTTGAAATGTTTGTTTGGTGAGTTTGGAAGGATGCAGGACAAAGTAAAGTTACTTTGTGACAGTCAGAGTGCTATTCACTTGGCTAAGAATCTAGCCTATCACAGTAAAACTAAACATATACCTATCAAGTACCATTTTGTAAGACAGATCATCAATGAAGGTGGAGTCTCTCTTGAGAAAGTTCATACAAAAGAGAACTCCACAGACATGTTCACAAAACCAGTACTGTTAGAGAAGCTACGATGGTTCTTGGCTTCTCTTGGCTTGCAGAATAGGTGATGAACAAAAACAAGAGCAAGGTATCAGGTTAATTGTTGTCAAGGTGGAGATTGTTGAATATGCCAATGAATTTTCCCATATTTAGTAGATATGAGCAGATTTAGTGGAGCCTTTTTTATGGAAGTTTGTTCAACCAAATCTACCAATTTGGTATGAACGCACAAGTTTAGAATTAGTTGTGTAACTAATCTAATTCTATTCATTATTGATGTAAGCCCGTAGAGGCATAAAGGGGAATTGAGGAAATGGTTTAATTAGAGGTGTGTGAGATGAGTGTGAGCCTACTATAATCTCCTTGATCTAAATAATAAGACAACCGATACCTATGCTTGGTGGATGTAGCCCAACATTTGGGTGAACCACGCAAATTGTTGTGTTTCTTGTCTGCATATTATTGATTGTCTTATGTGATATTTTTGTTTCCGCATTTGCAAATATAACAGAGTGGTCTGGCCACCATTAAATGATCAAGTTCTAACTTCTTGTATATCATTTTATGTTGACGAACTACCGTTGAGATTTTTACCCACTTCGTCATATGCTTATTTTTTTTTGTTCTTATCATATTTATTCGTAATCTTTCAACTGATATAATTTGTCCTTCCAGGTAAAATTTGCACTGCAGCTAGGTCTTAATTTAGTTAGAAGAGCAAAGGAACTGTTACTAAAAGAAAGAATAAAATATGCAACAGTTAGAAAATCATCATGGGCAAGAATGGGATGGCATCTGGACTTTGTTCTATTGAAACTACCAATTTTTCCTATCGTTGCAGGGTCGGGTGCTACTGGAGGACATTGTGCATCAATGAAAAAGAGAAGCAACAGAAAATAAAGAGGCTTATGCAAAGGGTAATCTTGGAACATATTGATTTTTTCATTGTGAGATTTGTTCATTCAATCTTGTTGGAAACATGCCAACGCATTTCCTCATGAGGTCACATGCACATGCATGCATCTATGTTAATATGCATGCGTGTAATCTATTTATGAACTACTTGTGTAACTATGTGATCTATTCATGATCAGTTTATATAATTGAGTGATAGATGTTATATATGTGAGCATACCCATAGAGGTGGAGTACAATGTGAATGCAAGTGTGTGCAAGGAGCCGAGAAGAGTCGAGTGTGTGAGGGGAGGATGATCGTATGCCTATGAAGGCTATTGTAATTCTCCCTTGAATAATAAGAAAACCGATAATCATTGCCTGTGGTTTTTTTCCTCATTAGGTTTTCACATAAATCATTGTGTCAAGTGTATGATTGATGTGTTTGGTTTAATGCGTGTTTGATATTGCTTATTTTATTCTCTTTTATATGATATGTTTTTATTTCGTTGCCTAACAAGTGGTATTAGAACTTAGAGTTGAAGGAGTGGAGAGAAAAGGAGAAGAGAATATGGTCGTTGGATCAAAGAGCCTGGTTTATTAGAAGCTTGATTTTCTTTTGGACGATTGTTTTTGCTAATGGCGAAAGTACAGAGTTCCAAGTTTGAGGTGGAAAAGTTCAGTGGTAAGAATATATTTGTGTTATGGAAGCTCAAGATGCGAGATATGCGTGTGCAACAAGGATTGCAAAAGGCCTTGGCTGGAAAGTCAAAGAAACCGGCAAGCATGACAGACGAGGACTAGGAGGATATGGATGCAAGACCCCTCAGTACTATTCGTTTGTGCCTGGAAGATGAGGTGTTGTTTAATAGTGTTGAAGAGACGACAACAATAGGTTTTTGGACCAAACTGGAGAGTCTGTATATGAAAAAGAACTTGTCAAACAGAATCTTCTTGAAGAGGCAGTTGTATAGCTTGCAGATGAAAGAAGGTACGAAAATTACTGATCACTTGAATGTCTTCAATACTCTGATTTTTCAATTAACTAATATGGAAGTAAAGTTCGAAGATGAGGACAAGGTGGTTACGCTACTATGTTCATTGCTTGGGTCCTGGGATCATCTGGTCACAACGGTGTGGTTTAACACAACAGATGTCATTGATTATGAAATTGTTGTGGGAGCTCTGTTGTCTGAGGAAATGAGGAGAATATATAGTAAGGAAACCTCAACAACATAAGAAATGGTGGTCATAGGTCGATCTATAGAAAGAGGGAAATATCAGAAAGGTACATCTAGGTCTAAGTCAAAAGACAGTAAGGGTAAGGCAAAATGTTGGTTTTGTGGCAAATCTGGGCATCTCAAGAAGGATTGTTGGAAAATACAACAAGCATCCAAAGAGGACTCCACAAAAGAAGCAAATTTAGCTACAGGTATGGTTGATGAATTTTTTTATGTCTGTTGTGTCTCTCCACCTATGTTTGCATAGAAGGTGTAGGCCAATGATGGTTGAGTCACCGTGAAATAAAAAAAAAAAAATTGTATTTACTTTGGAGTTGTAGAAATTATTGATTGCATGTAAATGGGCATATGTCTGTAAGACCTACATAGGCATGTGTACCCTTGGTTTATCAGGTCACCTATGAAAATTATAGACATATATTTAGATAGATTTAATATGTGGGGGGGCATGTATATTGGGTTATCCTTGGCTCGCTGAAAGAGTTAATGAGTTAAATTTGTTTATAGGTCAAAGAAGGTGGTTTTTTGGGTCTATGTGTTTTGGGTATCTCGTGGTATTGTGTCCATGGATTACATGTAATGAAGCCTATAAAAGGCTTGGTGAAATCCATTGTAAATGGGCCTAGACGTAAGCGGTGAAGGCTTACTTGGCTGGTTTGGTCAGATTTGGTAAAAGTTGTTCGAATGCAAAGTTCGAGGTGGAGCAGTGTGTCCAGTTTAGAAAGGTGGGACTTTAGAAAGGTTTATGTGTTGACAAGTCAATCAAGCGTTTGAGAATATATGATGAAGGTAAGTTCATATCCATGGAACTTGGAAAGTATTGCAAGGAAGTTGGGATCGAATAGGCATGTTTAGTAATGCCAAGTTGCAGCAATAGTTGTGGACATAAGGGGTTGTGCTATCTGGTAACTCGGTCACCATCAGTTGCAAAAGACAAGAAGATTCAGGAAGAGGTATGAACAGGTCATCTGGTAATTACTCAAATGTGAAATTATTTGGTTGTGATGCTTATGGTTTTTTATCATCCTTCTAAGTAGGACCCATATCAAACAGGTAGATCTTTGATATGGTGATGATGTTAAGGGGTGCAGACTGTGGGATCCTACTACCCATAGAATCATCATGGATAGAGATGAAGTGTTTGATGAATCTCCTTTTATAAAATAAAACATAGTAAAATATGAAAGGTTCAAAGCATGGCTGGTAGCATAAAGGTATTTGGAAGGTATTGATTTCCATGAAAGTTTCTCACCTGTTGTTAAAAGCGTGTTTCTATTAATGTTTTGTTAGCATTGGTTGTGATAGTACAACTAGATGTTAAAACCATTTAACATGGAGTTTTTTGGATAAGGGGATGTATATGGAACAACCAGAACGGTTAGTTCAGAATCACAATAGAAGATTTGTTATCAAACTCAAAAAACATTGTATGGCCTAAAGCATGCTAGGAAAATGGTACAAGATGTTTGATTCCTTCATGGTGAGACAAAGTTTACAAGAATTGAGTATAACCATTGTGTTTATGGTATATTCATTATCTTTGTGTTATATGTTATGCTTGTTGCAAGCACAAGCATGGTTGAGATCAATAGGTTGGCTCAGTTGGTTAGGATGCTTGTTATGAAGGATCTGGGAGTAGAAAAATAAATCTTGAGCATGGAAATACACAGAGACAGGAAATATGGTAAGCTTGGTTATCACAACATAATTATGTGGTGAAGATACTCAAGAAATTCAGTATGAATAATGTGAAACTGGTAAAATCCCTTTGGCTTTCCATTGTAAATTCTCTTTAGGTTTATGTCCTAATTGATGAATAAGAAAAGTGGTTATATGTATCGAGTATTATATGATAGTAGGAAGTTTGATGATTGCGATGGATAAATGGTCAACGTTTCACATGCAGTTGGTGGTGTCAGTAGACACATGGAAAAACCAGGTCAAGAGCATGGAAATGGGTGCTTCAAACACAGAAGCACAAGTATCACCTACAGTGGTTGCAGTGAATTGTTCTATGGTTATGATCCATGATATTTGGACAAGTGCATCAGTTTATTAGATAGGTTACTAATGGAGATAGAATGGTCCATACTGGAGTGAATTGTGTAGGCATGTTCACGTAACGGTATTGTTAGAGAAGTTGCAGAGCTGTGATGGTGTTTGGATTCTCTTGCAGGAAAGGTGATGGATGAATTAATTAAGGGCATGATATATCAGGTAAATTATTTTCAAGGTGGATATTGTTGGAAACATGCCAACGAATTTCCTCATGCGTTCACATGCACATGCACATGCATGCAACTATGTTAATGTGCATGCATGCAATCTATTTATGAACTGCTTGTGTAACTATGTGATCTATTCATGATCAATTTGTATAATTGAGTGATAGATGTTATATATGTGAGAATACCCATAGAGGTGGAGTACAATGTGAGTGCAAGCATATGCAAAGAGCCAGGAAGAGCTGAGTGTGTGAGGAGAGGATGATTGTATGTCTATGAAGGTTATTGTAATTCTCCCTTGAATAATAAGAAAACTGATAATCATTGCCCATGGTTTTTTCCCTCATTGGATTTCCACATAAATCATTGTATCAAGTGTATGATTGATGTGATTGGTTTAATGCATGTTTGATCTTGCTTATTTTATGCTCTATTATATGCTATTTTTTTCTTCCACTGCCTAACAAGTATGTTGCCCCAAATGGAACAAGACACACTGAAAACACCATTAGATAAGGGTGGGACTTGTGAAGAGTAAATGGAGCATATTTGAAGCTGAAAATAGCACCAATCAATAACATAAGGGTGATTATTAGTCCCGACCTCCAGAAAGGGACTCCATCTTTCACCTTGAAGTCAACCATCGTTGACTAGCTATTACACGGTCCATTTTGTATTTTAATTGCTTCATTTTTTATATTTATTGGTGAGTTTTTGTTATGTTTATCAAACTTTGCAAAATTTATTTATGATTTTGATTATTTTGGAAAAATAAATAATTTTTTATTTTTTTTAAATTTGATAATCGAAAATTTTTCATTGCTTAAGGAACGGTGATGTGACTTAATTAACCGTGGTGTGTTCAATTTTTTCTTTTATTTGTCAGAGGAAAACAAATGATTTAAAAAAATTTAAACTTAAAAAAATATTAAAGGGACACGTATAGCTAACCACCATGCAGTTTTCTATGGAAATGCTAATACAATGGAAGGGGCGAATGTTGCAGTCAAGTCTTTACAGTTTTGATACTGATGATCTGACCTGCAAGCAGCCCACATCTTGTTGCCACTTTCAGATATACCTGTCGTTCAATCATCTTCTTGTCGGGACTACTTATAGCCCTAGAGAGAGAGGCCATGGAAGACTTGTTGCATCGTACGCCACTTTATCCATGTCGTGCAATGGTCTTCTTATCGGTACTACTTGGAGCACTGGAGAGGTCTAAGCCATGGAATATGTTATCACCCTATAAATTATAGGATCAACTGGTGACTGGGATATTATCTGTCTCTAGTGTTTTTGTTGACAAATGATTTTTCATTCTACAAATAATTTGAAAAGAAAAGAAGAGAAAAGAAAAAAGAAAGAAAAAAGAAAATAAAAGGAAAAAGAAAAAAGAAAAAGAGGGCATAAAAGAATTGCAATAAAAGCCCCATGCAATAATAGTAACTTGGTCCATACCTTTCAAGCATGGCCAAGTTCTTTTTAAATTTGATGTGGATAGGGTAGTGAATGAATTTGGCTAAACATTTTAATCTTAGCCAAAGTGTCTAGGTTAGATTAGTGAATAAATCTGGCCAGATTGTCTAATCCTGGTCAGATAGCCCCAGGGTAGAGTAATTTCTTAACCCAACAGTCTAATCTGGGTTAACTGTCATAGCAAACTAGGTTAGAACATAGGTTAGTGGCATTGTTGCTTCGTTTTAATAAAGCCATCTTGATGTAAGTGTTGCACCATGTTTCAAATGCTTAAAATATAGTTTGGTCAATCCCCATGGTGGTCTCTACTTGAAAAACCTTGGAAAAACCCATAAAACGCATTTATCCTATGTTTTTCCCAGCGCATGTGTTTTCTGCTCCCAATTTATGCTCCCTGCACATATCGACGGTCCTGATCGCAGTGCCCAGATCATAGACCGTTCTGCTTTTAACCGGGGGGTTGGAATCGCTGATAACATTTGCACGCATCTAGACGGCCCAGGATTGAGCACTTAAATCAATGGTCAATATTGGATTACGGACCCCCCCATCCGTTCTGCCTTTAATGGAGGGAGGGGGTCCGGAATGAGTGATAAAATACGTGCAAAGATCTGCGGCTAGGAAACGAGTGCGCAGATCAATGGCCCAAAATGGATTTCGGACCCCCCTGGATGATCTGCTTTTAACTGAGGGGGGGGGTCCAGAATGGATTTCCCCCTCTGGCGGGACCCTTGTTATACGTGGCGTAAATCTATTTTCCCTGAAGTCCCATCACCATCTGCTATCTGACAGACCTCCGTCACCTCTGGACGTCACCTTCCACCTTTTCCAAACTGGTCATGTCCCATAACTGTTGTCAGTCCTTCCCCCCTTTCACTCATGGCAAGCCCCTTATTACGAATTTTACCTCCAATCCCTAACCGCCACGTCACCCATCCGTATCTTTCATCCCCCGTCACCTCCCATCTCACCCCCAAATGACCTGTTGTCCATTTATTACTAGATAACCTATCCGTTATCTAGCTGACCTGTCTCCCGTGCCCAACCGACCCCAGTTTAAATAAAACCATTGTTATTTCCCTTACTTTCGCTATTCACCCATCACACCAGAGAAATTCACTGCTTACTCCTCCATTACATTCCATTTCCCTCATCCACAGTCAGTCGCCCCCACTAATGTTGTGTTTATTGCAGGTACTATTGCAGAAATGGCGCCAAAGTCCAAACTAGCTGAAGGAGAGGAGAATCTGTTTCTCCCGCCTCCTGTCGACCTGGACAGGATCCCACTAGTCGACAAAGACCGGTTAATCGCAGATACCAAATGTGATTTTGACTTCTCAAACCTCCAGTCATGGCTCAGAGAAGTGTTCTTGGACCAGAGTGATGAAATTGGACTCTGGGAGTCCAATTTACCCCTCTACCTCTTCCCTCAGATCCACCATTTTCCAGAGTTTTCTCTCAAGTGTCAAGCTCATTATATCCCCGAGCAAAGAGCCATTGTCTCCTCGTCTGGAGAGATCCTGTTCCTCATCAAGCATGAAGCCATAGACCAGATGATGCAAATTCCCCGAGCTGACTCTGCGTCCCCCTTCAACGTGGAAATTCTCACCGAATTATACCAGAAAATGACATTTCCCCAAAGAGCTCAAATATTCGAGCTCTTCTTTCCCTCATCCGCTCAATTTCCCTCCACAAATCCTCCTTACCCGTCCTCCATGTTCTCAACTAAGGGAAACCAGGTCATCTCCTCCCTCTGTGCTCTGTTAGGATACTATTCTGACCAGTGGGTAGATGATCCCATTCTGGTTTCCTATCCATTTTCTCCACTGATGAAAATCCCACCATCCAGTTTGATTTCAGCTCATTTTTGGCAGACAATATTCACGAACAGTTTGTGAATTTTGGCACGGAAGGCATGTTTAGATATTCATCAATACTAGCCTACTTGTTCGTATTTTTCCAGGCGGATAAATTTAGTTTTTCCATGCAGAAGATGGCTGAAGATGGTAAACCTCAGGCAGTCACAGCATGGACTTCCTTTCTCAAGCACAACTTCACAGAGTACAGTTTCAAGGCTTTCATCGATCAGTTCTACCACCCTGTGGTAAGTATGCTGAGCGGCAAGCCCGAGCCTCGAATAAATGACGAAGTCCAGAGAATCTTGCATCTCTCAGACAACACAAAGACCAGGGATTGGTACCTGTATCAAAATCATACCGAGATCAGAGTATACGGGTGCGAATTGGCACCATATAAGCTTTCCAAGTATTTTCCTATTAGAATCTTTGCTCTAGAATATATATGGCAGATTATAAATTCAAATGATATTCATTTTGTATCACTGAAGAAAAAGCAGCAGCTTAGAATCAAGGGGAAGATTGGCTCCTTCATCTGCAACAGTCGTGGCACTGGGGAAGAAGCAGATAGGATGCTAAGGGAGATGAAATTCTTCATGAGTTTCCCATGGCATTATGATCCATGTGGGATCATCTCATAAATGCGGGTGAAGAACAAAAACATCCTGTATGTTCATGTGCCTAAGCCTAAGGTGGAAAAATTTGCAAATCAGACAGTGTGGGAGCCTAACACCTTGGTCGAAGTAGAACAACAAGTTCCCCCGACCACTGTTCCACCAACGACCACGCCACAGGTCCCAAAAGATAAGAGGCCGAGGCAGGATTTATCTCCGCCTGTCACGGAGGTATCGTCCGAAGAGTTCCAGTTACACACTAAGAGGCCCAAGACAATCTCAGTTCCTGGCCCGACTGGAGAAAAAGAAGCTTCGCCTACCACAGTGACCAAGCCTATTATTCCACCCTTCGGTTTGAGCTTCCATAAGGACATTACCCCAGTATTTCCGAAGAAAACCACAGAATCACCTTTGAACACTCAGCCAGGCAAGGTCGGACCAAAGCTTAGTATCTTTGAGAAGTACGAGTTGATCAAGAAAAATAACCAAACCCTTACCAGCAGTACTTGTGCTCAGTTTTGGAAGTAGACGTCGACTGTGCATCATAGGCTATTGTCTGCATTTGACACAGAAAAGGGCAGGATGCACATGGCCTTCCTCCAGGCACAGGTACCAGATCCCAAGGTGATTACCAACTACAAGAGGGCCACCTTTGAATTCCAGACGAAGGACGTGCACCCAGCCGATCAGATGGATCTGCACAAGCAGACCAGACAAATGGTCTTCTATACATTGGTGCATGCTTCCACTTCTGCAGCCAAATTGCAGGTGTCACTGAACAATGTTCAAACACAACTCAAGATGGAGAAGATATTGTCCTTTGCAAAGGAAAATAGAATCAAAAATTTGGAAGAGTTGGTCCTCAAGATCGGCTATGACTCTTCGAACGTCAAAGCAGCGGAGGAAATGATAAAGAAGAAAAATGCTTACATTGACTCCTTGAGGAAACAACTGAAGCTCCCACCCATAGAGGACTCGCAGGCAAAGGAGATAGTAGAGAAAGAAGGCGAGAAGGATGAAATGCCCAAGCTGCTCATGGAGCAGAATGCACAACTCAAAGAAATGGACGCTGAGATGGAGAAACTCTTAAAAGAGAAGGAGCAACTGAAGCCAATGGAAGTCATTCCATTGAGTGCCATTCCGATTTCAGGAGTAAGCACAGCATCAGTGACAGCAGTCCCACCCGCAACTCCATTGAAATCCCAAGAGAAGACAACCAACCTGGCCAAATCCATGGAAAAGATGAACCTGCAGGAGACAGAGATTAGCAGGCTTAAAAAGGAAGTTGAGAACCTTCAGGAACTCAAAACTTCCTTCCAGACGAGCCTCTCCAAGGAAAAGCAGGTGACAGAGCAGCTCAAGCAGGAATTACAGCAGCTCCGGAAGAAAACAGTGGCAGGGAAGACTTTGGCTGAGGTTAAAGAGAATATATGGAAAGACATCACTAAGTCCATGAATGAAATATGGCTAATGATCCAGATCATGTTCGAGAAGAATGAGTTGGTGCTGAGGAGAAAACAGGCCATTGAGAAGATCAGAGTGGAATTGGGAGACATGCCAACATAGGAAAATGAGATCATCAAGTTCCTCAATTCTAAGACCAGGGAGGAGCTGGAAGGGCTGAAGATTGAAGACAGAACAGAGACCATCCTTGAGGTCAAAAGAGTTTTGACCAAGAGAGGATTAATGCTTCAGTTGGAAGAAAAGGTTCAGGCCATGGACCTAGGGGTACAAAGATTCTTCAGTAAGATTGAAGCTCTCCAGAAGGAAGGTCTTCCTGGTCTGAAAGTGATCAATGATAAATTAATGACACTCCCAGACTACAAGAAGAGATTAGCCGAAGTGGCTAAGGATAGTTCAAATTTTGCTGGCATACAAGGGAGAATCACCGGCAAAGCATTCCTGGATGCCCTTCAGTGGGACATCAGTATCCAACACGAGATTCGATACATATTCCTCACCAAGCCTACATTCGCCAAGTATACAGAAATGGACGAAGTGTATCGAAGACTGCTCAAAGTCAACGTGCCCAGTCATCTCAGATGGGAAGAGCTCTTTGATCTGATCGATTAGCGGATGGGTTGTCCAGGTCCAGTCAGTTTCCCAGTCACATGAGGTCATGCAAAGGCCTCATCAACGGTCTACCCAGAAATCAGTGTGCAGTTACACCAAGTCATCAAGCAGTTCCTAGATTTAGGAAATGTGTTAAGTTAGTTAGGCTAAAAATAGATTTAGCATGTCCTGGTCATTAATGACAGGACCGTTTGTAATTTGAGTTATAAATACTTCACCTTTTGAAGTATTGAGGGTTGTTGATCTTCACACCCTAACGCTATCAGACTGTAATATTTTTGAAGAGATGTTCCATTAATAAAAAGGAGGCACTTTTACAGGATTCTTGCGTGTATTCACTGGTGATGTTTTCTCTCTAAGTTGAATGTTATTCTTGCTTTTTGATCATCTTGTTTTCTAATTCTAATCTTTAAGAGTAACAAATGTTGCAGGATTTATCTCGTATACCCTGTTTCTGACTCGAAAGATTTTAGTGTTTTTCTTCTGGTATTTTCAATAAAGGAATTCTTAACTGCTTCTTTGTCGAAATTATCTTTCTCATCTTATCTGCTAATCATCATTTAAGTTACTAAAAGATCCAGTGATTATATTATCTCGCCCTGTAAAAGTTTTCCCTTTGTGTTTCTGGTTTGTATTTCATTATTTTATTAAACACAGACCCCATAGCCCAATGGATGTGTAGACTGTCTCAACCAATTCAAAAAACACTTTGACAACAAAACCAACCTATTTCTTTACCTAGCCTAATATCTAAAATTGGAAACATAGCTAAATCATATAGAGAGATACCTCTCTGAAGTTGGAAGGGCTAGATCCTAGCTTCAAAAGTGGTTGGATAAAGTTACCTTTGTAGATTTCTTCTATTTTCAACCTCTAGGAAATTTACCAAGTGCTAACATAGTGGCGAATCCACTGGGGACGAACTAAAAATTGATAATTTCACGTTTTCTTTCCCTAAAAAGAAATTTTGTTCTTGGAATATTGAAAATTTGAGAAGAAAGTAATGTTTAGAGGTTGATTAAACTTTGTATATATTATTTTTGGACTCACAAAATTAAAAAGTATATATATAAGAAACCAAAAAGAATTTTGGCTCCCAAGAGAGTTTATACTCGATCTCATCTAGACCCAGAACCCGCGATAGTGACAGATAACCTCAAACAGTTGCTCAGGAAAACGGCCATAGCTGAAGGCTCAGTGAGTCATACTTCCTTGCATAAGTCCCTTTCCTTTTCAGGGGAACCTGTTACCTTTCAAAACCCTGACCCTGATACCTTTACACATCAAAGCCTGGTTAGGACACGGTCCGATAGTTTTTTGACTGGAATCATTTTCGACCCAACCATTTTACAACCCCGAACCCCTGAACGTTTGTCTCCCACTGCGAAACCGCAAATTACTCCCTCTGTGCTATCCAATCCCTCCTCGTACTCGTCTTCAGTCGCTACCTCACCGATCATCCAGGTTGTCATCCCACCTCCTCCACCCATCATGGCAGCTCGATATGCTCCCTTGGTGTTGGTTGCACCTCTACATGCCATGCCCCAAGACTATCAAACAAGACTTCCACAGTTCGATGCAACAGGGCCTTTGAGCGCACAACAACACGTAGATAAAATGAATGATTACTATTGTTAGAACCCTATATAATAGGGGATCAGTGTTCTGAATGATATTTATCTTTTCAGGCATATGTGTTCGCTCATGACACATGGCAAAGGTGGCGGAAAGTGCCCGACACTGTTCAAGCATAAGACAAGTCCCTGCGCGCAAGCTTCAAAGTGAGTTTCGGTGTATTTTTTAGCAAAAAATGGTGGATTGGTTTGAAATGGTAAAAGTTTATTTCTGGTGGGAAAAGACGAAGTTGTTTTGTTCGCAAAAATTTGGTGAATTTGGCAAAAAATTAAAAATGGCCCCTCGGCCTTTGCTTTTATGTAGAAGTTTTATGAATTAGTTAACAAAAGTTTCACCAAAAAGATTATATTGGCCTCGGGCTAACCTCCTAATACTCGACACCAAGGGATAAGCACCATTCAATACACCAACAGCAAACACATAAAGCAGCGCCAGCACAGCGCAAACACCAAACCCCAAAGCCTGAGCCTCGGGCTCACTTCATTGACATAGCATGTAACTGTTGGTTTATTTAAATGCTAAATGTTGAGTCTACCACATGCATGTGGGATATCACCCGCAGAGAATCAAAAAATATATAAAACTCAACTTTGAAACCCTATGCCAGGTGTTGAAATGGTTTAGAGGTGTCCAGCGCAAGGAGCACGCGTGCATGGAAGGTTATGAGGTGTCCGAGGGATGTACCATGTTGGCAATTTCAGCTATCAGAAAGCAAATCAGCGTATACTTGTCATTGATGGCAAGAACGTGTGGTCGCAGAGATGAAAATAGCATTGAATAACAGCGCAGTAATAATCGAGAGGAGAAGAGATAGTGATCGTTGGATCCCATCCTAATTTCCCGAAAGAACCAGGACCGTCAGATATGTAGAAGCTGCGAGAGAGATAAATTCATCGGAGAATCGGGGATCGCGAGTTCAAAGTGCAAAGAACACTTGACAACGAAAACCCCGAAATCGCGATATGCGATTTCGCGATTTGATTGCAGCCGTTAAAAACAAGCAGAGATCTGGACCGTTTATTTGTATGGACACGTGGCAGCCAGGAGACCTCATCGGCAATTCGGGGATCGGGATTTCATAATGCAAAGTTCACTCTACAACGAAATCCCCGATTTCGCGATATGCGAAACCCTGACGGAATCTGAACCGTTAGATCAACATGTGACCTAGACCGTCGATCTACGATAGCAGTCCACGTCAGCTAGGGACACGTGGCACAACCAGGTGATGACAAGTGTCAGACAGATTCAACCTTTTAGACACATACAAGTAATGAATCAGAGTGACACGTGGCAGTGTTTAATACGTGTTTGAATCATGTGTGGTGACAGCGCAGAGGACAGGTGGCATCGGAGTTTCGGGGATCGGGAGT
>JZKD02S1934076.1:11461-35599 GCA_000966675.3 Picea glauca
TCGAAAGATTTTAGTGTTTTTCTTCTGGTATTTTCAATAAAGGAATTCTTAACTGCTTCTTTGTTGAAATTATCTTTCTCATCTTATCTGCTAATCATCATTTAAGCTACTAAAAGATCCAATGATTATATTATCTCACCCTATAAAAGTTTTCCCTTTGCATTTATGGTTTGTATTTCATTATTTTATTAAACACAGACCCCATAGCCCAATGGATGTGTAGACTGTCTCAACCAATTCAAAAACACTTTGACAACAAAACCAACCTATTTATTTACCTAGCCTAATATCTAAAATTGGAAACATAGCTAAATCATATAGAGATATCCCTCTCTGAGGTTGGAAGGGCTAGATCCCAACTTCAAAAGTGGTTGGATAAAGTTACCTTTGTAGATTTCTTTTGTTTTCAACCTCTAAGAAATTTACCAAGTGCTAACACACTACTCCTATCAACATCAATTTAAAAAGGACTTGGCCATGCTTAAACTATATGGACCAAATCATTTTTATTGCATGGGGCTCTATTGAAATTCTTTTATGCCCTCTTTTATTCTTTTTTATTTCTTTTATTTTTCTTTTCTTTTTTCTTTTTCTTTTTCTTTTTCTTTTTCTTTTATTTTCCTCAAATTATTTGCAGAATGGAAAATCATTTGACAAACAAAAACACTAAAGAGATAACATTTCAGTCACCAATTGATCCTATAAATTATAGGGTTATGACAGGGGCTCCACCTGGGGATGGTACTGTCCTTGTGAAGTGCCAAGAATCCTATTTACTGATGTTCTAAAAAACTTTCTCCATAAATGCCTTTGTTGCTTGATTGGTTTTTTGAAAATTGGAAGACAATGTTCATTGGCTTAGGGCCTTCTCTACGGGATTCGACCATCTGATCAAATTTATTTACTCAAAAAACTTGAAAGTAAAATGAAATGGTTTGTACAATGGAAAGGTGTGACTAAAAGTCCCTACTGAGGAGGTGAATAGTGCTTCAACATTCTGCCATTTACAGGTCCTCCTGGCAGATTGGTCCCATCGCTGTTGTTGATAAAGAAGGAATTATTTTCTTTGAATGCTTGAATCATGTAAGGTCTCTTCCATAGACTGTCGAATTTTCCATGCTTCCCCTTATCTTCATTTCGGGCATCCCATCTCAGAACCAAGTCACCTAGATCAAATTCATATTCTTTAGTTATTTTGTCAAAGATCTTCTTAATGCTCTCTTGGAAAACCTGAGACTTGTTGTATACTTCTTCTCTGGACTGATGTAAGTGGATCATCTGGTTTATCCTTCTTTGGGAGTTGTTCGTCTCGGCTTGCATCTCTTGCAGTAGTTTCATGACAAGAATCCCCAAGTAGGTGGGAAAAACTGCTTCAGTGCCATAGACCAACTGATATGGGGACATACCAATTGACCTCTTGGTGGTCAGTCTGTCGGCCCAAAGTATGAAAACCATCTTGTTATGCCATGAATTTTTGTTTTCTTGCAACATCTTCTTAATAATGTTCACCAGGGTTTTATTTGACAACTCCGCAGCCCATTTCCCTGAGGGTAATAAGCTGTGGAATGTCCCAAATCGATATGATACTGGTTGCAAAAATATATGAGCTTCTTAGATCGAAAAGAAACTGCATTTTCAGTTATAATATTTCTAGGACACCCAAAACGAGACAAGATATTATTTTCTAGAAATTTAATAACGACAGAATCAGTAGCTTGCCTGCTTGGTATAGCTTCGATCCATTTTCTAAAATAGTCTGTAGTAATAAGAATCCACCTGTGCTGGCCTAAAGAGGGAGGATGTATTTCTCCAATAAAGTCTAATCCCCATTGCTGGAATGGAGCTTCAACAGAGATTGGTTTCAGGGGCAAAGGAAGAAGATTATTTTTTCCCTCGAACACCTAGCATTTATGACACGAAGTCACTTTCTGATGGACATCAGTGAATAGAGTAGGCCAATAGAACCCATCTCTGAGAATTTTATTAGCTATGGTCTTCCAACTCAGATGACCACCACAGTCACCTGCATGAAAGTCCTGCAATACTTTGTCAGCTTCATCCTTTAACAGACAATTCAACAAAATACCTCCATGATCCTTACAATATAGATTTCCTTCTAGAATGCAAAATTTTAATGCTTTCAATTCAAAAACCTAGCTTTAGTTTTGATCAGAGCAGGGGGAGATTGTAAGTTATGCAAAAACAAATACCAGGTCTGCATACCATGGAGAGTTCATAAATACCTCTTTCATGCTTGGAGTCGCCTACTCTCCCTGTTCATCTACTGCAGCTAAGAAATTAATATCAAGAGCATGGAAATTGGATTCAGCCATTAACATTGTTAGACCTTGACCTTTAATCAATTTTGTAGGCTTAGTCTCTATAACATACTCTAGAATGATAGAAATCCATTTTCCTCTTCTACCATCTGGATTGTCCTAGGTTAAAATGTCCTTTACTACTGCGTTCAGAACGTATGTGAAGGTACGGGAATGGAGAATATATACTCTAAAATCCTTTATGGCTTTTACCAAGGAAAAACCTTGTTTCTCCATTACTTTATAATTCAAACTAGCATCTCTTAACGCTTTACTGAAAAAGGCTATGGGATGTTCATACCCTTGGCTAGTTTTCTGTAGTAATACTGCTACGATGGTATGTTCAGAAGCAAAATAAAAAAGGTAAAAATCTTTGGTGAAGTCAGGACTGATCAAGACTGGAGTCTGTGTGAGTGAATGTTTAACTTGTTCAAAAGATTGCTTAGATTCAGTGTCCCATTTTATTTTTGTGTCCTTTTTTAACATGTTGGTGATGTTCCTGAGAAGCTCAGCCAGGTTAGGTATGAATCTTCTCAGAAATTTTATTTTTCCAATGAAAGATTGTAACTCTTTGATATTCCTTGGGTGCTCCAGTTTCTAAATGGCTTCTATTCTACTGGGATCTATCCTAATTCCGTCCTTAGAGATTATGTGCCCCAACAGTTTACCTTCCTCTAATCTAAAAAGGCTTTTCTTAGGATTCAGAGAAATCCCAAATTTCCTGCATTTCTCAAACACTTGTCTGAGATGTCGTAAGTGCTCGTCATCATATTGGGAATACACAGTTACGTCGTCCAGATAAATGACAATAAATTTTCCAAGTTCTTCCACAAAAAAGATGTCCATCGCTCTTTGGAAAGTGGCCCCAACGTTCATCAACCCGAAAGGAATTTTCACGTACATGAAGGTACCCCAAGGTGTTGTGAAGGTTGTTTTCTCTTGGTCATTTGGGTGAACGAGAACATGGTTATAGCCTGAAAAACCATCCAGTAAGGAGATTCGACTGGATCCAACTATGACGCAGTCGCACCCTCTGCCTCGACAAAGACCTCTACGCTGACCTCCCAGTCTTAAGGATTTTTCTAATCTTAACCTTGAGTCAGAGTGGCTCCTTCGATTCTCCACGGGAATCTCCTTTAAAATTGATCCATAGGTCTTTTCTGTTCCTCGTAGCCTCTAGGCCCGATCACAGTTCTCTTCACGACAGAAAAATAGAAAATTGGGTTTCGAGGTTTCAAAATCCTGATGTCACAACCTTTTGTTTCTCGATTTCTCGATCTCCGCTATCCCGATATGCCCTAACTTCAATTATCCCTCTGGGATAGGCTCGTGGTCCACACGACCTCATTTCATATGACCTCGATCCTACCACCTTTCAGGATTTCAGGGTTTCTAATGTTGAAATGTAGGGGACCTCTTGTCCTCTGCATCCCCAATACTCTGAATCCCGATATGGCGTCACTAGGAAGCCCTTCCACTGTGAATACAATCAACGGCCGTGATTGTTTACTAAATCAATGGCTCTGAATCTCCCTCGAGACTTCGCGGTTTCAAACACCAAAATGTAATTGTCTTCGAGACTCTCGATCTCTCGAATCCCGATTTTCCGATGTGATTTATCTTTCGTAACTTTTCTCGAATGTCGTGATTGTCGCCACATCCACAAGGATGGACGATCCTCGTCTTCTTCGGGGTTTTCACCATGGAAATTTCCGATCTCCTGTTATGACGAGATGACGTCAGTTGGGCCCCACAACGGAGATTTCCTCCATATTGGGCTTTCAGACTTCACAATTCCGAAATGAAAAGGTTTCCTGTCTTCAGGATCCATGAAACATCGAACCTGGACTTCTTCGGATTTTCTGACATGC
Organism: Picea glauca; assembly: GCA_000966675.3. Taxonomy (NCBI): domain Eukaryota; kingdom Viridiplantae; phylum Streptophyta; class Pinopsida; order Pinales; family Pinaceae; genus Picea; species Picea glauca. The sequence goes on from JZKD02S1934076.1 coordinate 15,651, forward strand.
GTCCCAAATGGATGGACGGTTCAGATCAAACCTCGGGCTTCACCAGCTGCAAAGACAAAACAACCATGTATGTGAGTCCCGATGGCTGATTTCCCGATTTGGATAATCACGCGACACGCGTCTGTCCTTAGATCCACGACTGAAATCCTTTCGTTGTTTCGCGACTCAAAGGACCTCAGACTCTTGCTCTCCAAATCTCCGATATGCCGATGGTTCTCGATTCCTGCCATGTGTCCCAACCGATGGACGGTTTGGGTTTGTATTGGGGTTTCCACTATGGATTTTATCAATCTCTTGTCCACGGGATTTTCCGATATCCCAAACTCTGATGCCTCGATATCCTGATACCTTCAGGACTTTTCTCGGCTTGAGAGGGTTTAAGCCCTGTGCAACTCATGTCAGATCGGACGGCTGACGGGAAATTGGGTGAGGATCCAACGACTCACGATCTCCTGAGCTTGAAATCTGGACGCAGTTGTAACCTCCTCTCTTCTTTGTCAGATCATACGGCTGGCGGGATTTCGCTAATCCTCTACACAATATTATGACCATCTGTTTCTTCCCCCTTGTTGATTTCTACGAAGTGAACCAAGGAATCTTCCCCAGATTTATCCACTTATGCCACAAACCTCCAATCACTTGATATGCACCAACTCCTTGTGCTACCTTCAATGGTTTCAAAGGCTTTATCCCTCCTAATCTCTCTCACAACTTTGAGTCTTAAAGAAGACCCTTGCACGCACTCATTGTGGCAACCTTCAAACACTTGAAGTGTTAATCTCTCTTCGACCTTCTGCATGCTCTGCAGCAACAGTCTCTCAATAGCTTCTCTGATTTCAACCCCTATTTTTAAGATTGGTCTATGCACACCTTGCATGACTTCTATGCCTGACTGCACCTCTTGTGTGAATATGAAAACAACCGCTATCTCTCCTGATCTTTCAGAGACGAACCTCTGAACCTTTTGTCAACACACTCCTTGCAGACAATTCAACTGCACTCCTTGCAGGAACTCTTGCTCAGACAGAGAAACAATTGAAACTCATTTCACTTCCCTTTCCTCTCAGATTTCAAACATTTAACAAGAAATCATTCATACATAGCATAAAAGCAATTGCATGACAGGAAGGGTAAAACATTAAGAGCATAACATTTAAAGATGCATACACAGAGAAGATATGAACACCATGAGTCTGAATCATAGCTTCTTTGTATTAATTCAGAACTTCTATACATGGAGTCTGCTACACAGCTCTCTGCTTCTCTTCTATGCTCTCTTCTTCTACTAAGTCTAATGTTACAATGCACAATGAGGGTGTCTATATCCGTTTTCCCTCCACTCCTAAAACTATCTAATCAGAGGATTTAAAGCTACCTACTAACATAAATGCTTTCTACCTACTATGGACGAGAGAGGATCGCTCAAGGTCCTTTACAATATATAAGTATGCCTCTCCTTAACTATCTCATTTAATTTTGGTGCATCCAATCTTCAAAAGTTTTAAACAATTTATCATGTGCTCAAAATGTGTTGCACTTGCCCCATGCTCGCTTGACGTTGGAGATGCTCCTACATCATATACTCCCTCGCTTGAAAAAATTTCATGGGCTCCTATCCATGAGCTCTTGCATGGTCTGTCCATGCTTCTGAATATCTTCTTCATTCTCCCAGCTAGCATCTTCTACTGGATGTCCTTTCCATTTGACCAAGTATTCAAAGTATTGTTTTCTTTTGGTCTCTTTGTCAATTCTTTTGTTTAGTATGCTTTCTATCTGTGGCTTTTTTGCAACTGGCATCTATTTTTTCCACTGAACCTCTGACTATTCATCATTTTTTCTTGCTTCCTCATCTTTGTATGGGTACAAATCTGAGACATTGAATATTGGAGAAATTCCGATCCCATCGGGTAATTCAATCTCATAAGCATTTGCCCCAAATTTCTTCAAGACCCTACGTGGTCCGATTTTCTTCATCTTCAGTTTATTATATGTTCCTCTCGGGGACCTTTCCTTTATCAAATGTGCCAGAATCAAGTCACCAACCTCAAACTGAAGTTGTCTTCTGTGCTAATCTGCTCTACGCTTGTATTTATGGCTTGAATTATGCAAACGCTCTTTCACCTGGCTGTGAATTTCCTTCATCACTTCTGCAAAATATTCTGCACTAGAACTCCTAGTCGCATTATGTTCTGAATATCTCAATTCAGAAATTCCCCTCGATTGTATGCCATAGAAAATCTGAAATGGACTCTGCCCTGTGCTTTTGTTAATTGAGTCGTTATAAGAAAATCTTTCCTGTGGTAATATGTTGTCCCACTGGCTGTGGTTTTCTGTCACCAAGCTTCTCAGTAAGTCTCCCAGACTTCTGTTCACCACTTTTGTCTGTCCATCCATATGAGGATGATAAGTCGAGCTAAAATACAAGTTAGTTCCTAGCTTCTTCCATAAGGTCCTCCAAAAGTGCCCTATGAACTTAGTGTCTCGATCCGAAACTATACTCCTTGGTAAGCCGTGAATTCGAATGACTTCTTTGAAAAATAGATTCACAATGTGAGTTGCGTCACTGGTTTTCTGACATGGAATGAAGTGTGCCATTTTGGAAAATCTATCCACCACCACAAAGATTGAGTCAAAACTTCTTTGTTTTCTTGGCAAACCCAATATAAAATCCATGTTGACTGCATCCCATGGCCTCTCAGGTATGGGAAATGGTTGATAAAACCTCGCATTTTGCTTCCTTCCCTTCGAATGTTGGAAAATCTTGCATCTGTTCATGAATCTCTTGACGTCTGCCCGCATTCCCGGCCAAAAATATGACTCATTCAACTTTGCGAACATCTTTTCGTGAACAAAGTGCCCTACCAATCCTCCACTGTGTTTCTCCTTTAGCAAGTTCTCCCTCATGGAGCATTTTGGAATACAAAGATGATTGCCCTTAAACAACAATCCTTCCTGGATCATGTACTCTATCCATTTTATTTTATCTCTGAGAACTAGATTCTCAGTTGCTTCATATGCCTCTTTAAAATCCTGATCATCTCTATACATGTCCCTGAGATCATCAAAACCCAATGTTTTGACCTTGAACTCCTGCAACAACAAACACTTCCTTCTCAAAGCATCAGCAACTGTGTTAGCAGTACCAGAAATATGTTTAATCACAAAAGTGAAAATTTGCATATATTCAACCCATTTGACATGTCTCTGATTCAACTTTTCCTGTTGAGTCACAAACTGCAATGCACGATTGTCACTGTATAAGACAAACTCTTTGGGAATTAAGTAATGCCTCCATTTCTTAAATGCCTAGATGATATCATAGAACTCCTTGTCATATGTGGAGTACTTCACCTTTTCTTTATTCATCTTCTCACTGAAATATGCTATCGACCTGTCCTCTTGACTCAAGACTGCCCCTATTGCAAATCCACTTGCATCGCATTTCACTTGGAATGTCTTTTGGAAATCTAGCAACACCAAAATTGGTTGTTCTGTAATCTTCCTCTTCAAAAGATTAAAACTCTTCTCAGCCTCTTCTGTCCAGTGAAAATATTTGTGTCTTTTCTTCACTGTATCCATCATTGTTGCACTAATTCCACTGAAATTCCTAATGAACTTTCGTTAGAAACTAGCTAATCCATGAAAACTTCTCACCTCAAATATGTTCTTCGGTGATGGCCAATTCTTAATCACTTCCACCTTATCTGGATCCATCCTTAATTTGTCTGCAGAAATAACAAATCCCAAGTAAATGAGCTTTGTCTTCATGAACAAGGATTTCTTCATGTTTATCAATAACTTCTCCTGCTGTAATTTATGCATCACTGTAGCCAAATGCTTCAGATGCTCTGCCACTGTTTTACTGAAAATCAGTATGTCATCCAGATACACAATGACAAATTTCCCAATAAATTCTCTCAGTATTTCGTTCATTAACCTCATAAAGGTACTTGGCGCATTTGTTAAGCCAAACAATATAACAAGACATTCATACAACCCTTCGTTAGTCTTGAAGGTTGTTTTCCATTCATCACCTTCTCTCATACGAATCTGGTGATAACCACTTTTCAAATCAATCTTTGAAAAATACTTTGCTCCACTCAAGCAATCCATCAGATCATCCATCCTGGGCAATGGAAATCTATATTTGATGGTTATCTTGTTGATCGCCCTCAAGTCAGTACACATCCTCCAGCCTCTGTCTTTCTTCAGACTGAGTACTGTCGGAACAACACATGGACTCAAGCTTTCTCTAACCAACCCCTTATCCAATAAATCCTAAACTTGTCTTTTGACTTCTTCATTCTCCTATGGCATTAATCTGTACGCTGCTTTGTTTGGTAAAATGGCTCCAGGTATGAGATCAATATGATGACTCACACTTCTGATCGGTGGCAATGAACGAGGTAATTCATCCACTACTATGTCAGCGAACTCTTCCAGCAATTCCTGAACTTCTTCTGGTAGATCATCTATCCTTGTGCTAGTCAAAACAATTATTGGCTTCCTGACCACAATGAATTGTGGTTCCTCCTTCTTCTTAACCTCTGTAAGAAGTTCCTTCCCACTCATGATAAGTATAGTGTTTCTTACTTCCGGTTTCACCTCCTTATCTTTGATTGGAAGCAACATATGAGTTCTCCCATTCTTTTCTAGGGTGTATGTGTTCATCTTCCCATCGTGAATCACATTTATGTCATATTTCCACGGTCTACCCAGCAATAGATGACAAACATCAATAGGAATAACATCACAAAGTATCTTATCATTATATCCTCCTATCTTAAATTCAACTAAACATTGTTTAGTGACATTTACTTGATGTCCCTTTTGTAGCCATGAAACTCTATATGGACTTGGATGTTCACTCGTCTCCAGCTCCATATTTTCTACCATCTCTGTCAAAATGAGATTATCCGTGCTACCACTATCCACAATGACCTTGCATACCATGTCCTTGGTTTTGCAAGAAGTCCGAAAAAGTCTATTCCTTTGGGCTGAGCTCTCCACCTCCTTCTCTGGTGTTAAGAGAACTTTACGCATCATCAACGATCTTCTGCCTTCAGCATCTTCTGCCTCAACATATCGCCTTTTTGCTTCAGTGATGTGAGTCTCTCCACCCTCTTTCTTTTTATCTGTACATTCATAAGATTTGTGTCCATTCTTTCCACACATGAATCATTTTATCACTCCACCTCTTCCTCTTCCTCTTCCTCTAGTACGAGGAAAAGTATTATTATCAACATAATCTCCTCTCTTCTCAGTATGTTGTCCTCTTTGTTCAGCATATCGCCCTCGATGTGAGATTCCACCTCTCTCGGTTCTAGTTTGAGGTTTCTTCCAGTCCTCCTTGGGCTTCTGGTTTTTATCTTGGACAATTGATTTGCCCCTAGCTTGACTTCTGCCTTGGCCTCTTTGACCCTATTTTTGGCTCAGCTTCTCTTCAGATTTTAGAGCCATCTGGTAAGCATCTTCCACCGTTCGGATCGTTACCATGCTCATCTCATCCTGAATATCATACCTCAGGCCATTCATGTACTTGGCAACCTTTTCATCATCTCTTTCCCGATGACCTGCCCTGATGTTCAGCTTGTAGAATTATTCAGTGTATTCTTTCACTGTCATCAGTTTCTATCTCAGGTTTTGCATTCTCCTGAACAGAGTAATCTGGTAATCCCTGGGAATGAATTTTTCCTTCATCTTCGCAATCATCCTATCCCAAATCCTGATTTTCTGCTTGCCTCTGCAGCGTCTATCAGCTTGTAGTTCATCCCACCACAATGTTGCATGTCCCTTCAATCTTGTGACAACATGCTTGACCTTCTTGTCTTCCTCGACATCTTCATAGTCAAAGTATGTGTCCAGGGCTCTAATCCAGTCAAGAAGCTCCTCTGCATCCAGGTTTCCTTCATAAACTAGGATGTCCATTTTCGCTCTTGCACCCATTCTTGAAATAGCTCTGATCAAACGTTCGTTTGCTGCATCTTCGGCTGCAACTTCTTCTTCATGTTCAACCTCTATTTCACTTTTAGAATCACTTAGATCCCCAGCACTAACTATGCATCTTTGGTTTGTCTCCATGTCTTCGAGTCTAGCTCATAGATCACTCATCTCTCTCTCCATGGCTAGATCAGTCATTTGCCTACCTCTTCTTATTGGCATTTCCCTATCCTCTAGTGGATCGGATGTTTTCCTGTCCCTTCTCCTTGGCGGCATGATGAAATTTTCCTTTTCCTTACTACAGAAAGAAAAGAATCCTTTCTGGGCTCTAATACCAAACTTGACACAGCCGCACCCTCTGCCTCGGCAAAGACCTCTGCGCTAACCTCCCGGTCTTAAGGATCGTTCTAATCTTAACCTTGAGCTGGAGTGGCTCCTTTGATTCTCCACTGGAATCTCCTTTAAAATTGACCCAAAGGTCTTTTCTGTTCCTCGTAGCCTCTAGGCCCGATCACTATTCTCTTCATGATAGAAAAATAGAAAATCAGGTTTTGCGGTTTCAAAATCCCGATGTCACAACCCTTTGTTTCTCGATTTCCCGATCTCTGCTATCCCGATATTCCCTAACTTCAATTATCCCTCTGTGCTAGGCTCATGGTACACACGACCTCCTTTCATATGACCTCGGTCCTACCACCTTTTGGGATTTTGGGGTTTCTGATGTTGAAATGTAGGGGACCTCTTGTCCTCTGGATCCCCGATTCTCTGAATCCCGATATGGCGTCACTAGGAAACCCTTCCACCATTAATACAATCAACGGTCTTGATCGTTTACTAAATCAATGGATCTGAATCTCCCTTGGGACTTCAGGGTTTCAAATTCCAAAATGTAATTGTCTTCGAGACTCTCGATCTCTCGAATCCTGATTTCCCGATGTGATTTCTCTTTCGAAACTTTTCCCGAATGTCGTGATTATCACCATGCATCCACAAGGATGGACAGTCCTCGTCTACTTCAGGGTTTTCACCGTGGAAATTTCCAATCTCCCGTTATGACGAGATGACGTCAGCTGGGCCCCACAACGGAGCTTTCCTCCTCATCAGGATTTTGGACTTCGCAATTCCGAAATGCAAGGGTTTCCTGTCTTCAGGATCCGTGAAACGCCGAACCCCAACTTCTTCATATTTTCTGACACGCATCCCAAATGGATGGACGGTTCAGATCAAACCTTGGGCTTTGCCAACTGCAAAGCCAAAACAACCACTTATGTGAGTCCCGATGGCTGATTTCCTGATTTGGATAATCACGCGACATGCGTCCGTCCTTAGATCCACGGCTAAAATCCTTTCGTTGTTTCGCGACTCAAAGGACCTCGGACTCTTGCTCTCCAAATCTCTGATATGCCGATGGTTTTTTATTTCTGCCACGTGTCCCAACCGATGGACGGTTTGGGTTTGTATCGGGGTTTCCACTATAGATTTTCCCGATCTCTTGTCCATGGGATTTTTCGATATCCCGATACCTTCGAGACTTTCGCTCGGCTTGAGAGGGTTTAAGCCCTGTGAAACTCCTGTCATATCGGATGAATGACGGGAAATTGGGTGAGGATCCAACGGCTCATGATCTCCTGAGCTTGAACTCCAGACGCGGCCGTAACCTCCTCGCTTCTTTGTCAGATCAGACGACTGGTGGGATTTCTCTAATCCTCTAGACAACATTTTGACCGTCTGTTTCTTCCCCCTTGCTAATTTCTACGAAGTGAACAAAGGACTCTTCCCCGGATTTATCCACTTACGCCACAAACCTTCGATGCCTTTTAATCACTTGATATGCACCAACTCCTTGTGCTGCCTTCAATGGTTTCAAAGGATTTATCCCTCCTGAGCTCTCTCACAACTTCGAGTCTTAAAGAAGACCCTTGCACGCACTCCTTGCAGCAACCTTCAAACACTTGAAGTGTTAATTGCTCTTCGACCTTGCGCATGCTCTACAACAACGGTCTCTCAATAGCTTCTCCGATTTCAACCACTGGTTTTAATCTTGGTCTATGCACACCTTGCACGACTTCTGTGCCTGACTGCACCTCTTGTGTGAATATGAAAACAACCGCTATCTCTCCCGAGATTCTAGAGATGAACCTCTGAACCTTTTGTCAACGCACTCCTTGCGGACAATTCAACTGCAGTCCTTGCAGGAACTCTTGCTCAGATAGAGAAACAATTGAAACTCATTTCACTTCCCTTTCCTCTCATATTTCAAACATTTAACAAGAGATCATTCATAAATAGCATAAAATCAATTGCATGACAGGAAGGGTAAAACATTAAGAGCATAAGATTTAAAGATGCATACACAGAGAAGATATGAACACCATGAGTCTGAATCATAACTTATTTGTATTAATTCATAACTTCTGTACATGGATTCTGCTACACAGCTCTCTACTTCTCTTATGTGCTCTCTTCTTATGCTAAGGCTAATGTTACAATGCACAATGAGGGTGTCTATATCCGTTTTCCCTCCACTCCTAAAACTATCTAATCAGAGGATTTAAATCTACCTACTAACATAAATTATTTCTACCTACTATGGACGAGAGCGGATCGCTCAAGGTCCTTTACAATATATAAGTACGCCTCTCCTTAACTATCTCATTTAAGTTTGGCGCATCCAATCTTCAAAAGTTTTAAACAATTTATCATGTGCTCAAAATGTGTTGTGCTTGCCCCATGCTCGCTTGATGTTGGTGATGCTCCTGCATCAAACTACCTTTTGTAATATGTGGTCCATTTTTGGCAATGGGTAGTTTTCTTTTAGAGAAAATTTATTTAGGTTTTGGAAATCAATACAAATCCTGATTTCCCCACTTTTCTTTCGAGTTGGGACCAGATTTGAAACCCATTTGGGAAAATGTAAGGGAACTATGATTTTAGCATCATACATCTTTTTGATTTCTTTTTCTATCAGGGGAAGTAACTTGGGATTGATTCTCCTAAGTTTCTGTGTGAAAGGTTTTTGATATTCCTTTATCAGGATCCTATGTTGTATGATGCTTGTGTCATAAGATTTTAAATATTCGTAACCCCAAGAAAACACGTCTGAATATTCCTTGAAAAGTTCAATGTATTTGAGTTTCTGCTCGGGGGGTAATGATTTGGAAAGTTTTACCATCTTGGGCTTCTCTGCTGTCCCTATGTTACTGTCTTCAACTTCTTTACCACTGGCTTCAATTTTTGTTTTTTTGGCTACATCATTAAAATCAAATAAGTCTTCTAACATAACCAAACCCCTAGGTAAAACATTACTCTTTAAATGAAAAACATCATATTCTATCTCAACTTCACCTAACTCTCCTGAATCGACTTTATTTACACTATCATTTCCAAAATCAGATTTATTCACATTTTCATCATCATTTTCTAAGTCTATGTTTGTACACTCAAAATCATTTTTACATTGTAGAAAATCTTCAATTTGGTCATCGTTCCCAAATACCTGCCAGTATCTGATGTTGTCCGGGATAATCGGTCTGCACTTCACCTCCACCATGTATGGGCGAGTGGAATGAAAAGGTATCTTGCATGTAGCTGCTGACGTAGCTAACCCATCTGCTAAAATATTTTGTCCCCTGGGAATCACTTGCAAATCAACTTCAGTGAAACATTTAAGGGCATCCAAAACAAAATTTCTATAAGCTCTAAGTCGGGGATGTTGTGTTTTGTACTCACCTTTAATTTGTTTGATAATTAATTCAGAACCGCCTCTTACCATGATTTGTTTGGCACCAACCTTCTTCAGTAGCTTTAGGCCGAGCATCAAAGCTTCGTAATCGACTATGTTGTTAGTGCATTGAAAATTTAGTTTGTAAGAATGGTACTCTGAATACCTGGATTTGTGATTGTGCAACCAAACTCCTACTCCAGCTCCTTCTTTACTTACAGCTCCATCGAATTCCATGCTCCAAAAATCTACTGGCAATTCTTCACTTATCACATTTTTCTTTCTTTCTGCCTCAGTGATTTCTTGGCCTTCTTTCGGATCAAATGTATCTTCTTCCAGCTAAGCGATTTGTTCTCCTGTATCACCGTCGTTATATAGGATAAAGGAATCTAGATCAGAATGTGCAGAGTACAGAGGATAGTTATGTGGCTTTTCTTGGCTGTTGACCATATATTTCATCAGTGTCTCCTTGTACAATCTTCTATGTTGCCTGAATACTGGGACAGTGGCATATGACATATCCAACTGCAATGTACCTTTCAACTTGGCCCCCCAAGACCTGGATAGCAACACACCATATTTTGGGGGAATGTCCATGACCACAACATCCATAACCATGTTTTTTGTTGGAATCTGAACTAGGGTGATACATAAGTCCTTGATCAATCCGATACATCTGACTTTGTTGGAGTCAAAAGAGTGTAAGTCCTTGTAAGGTCTGGTGACCTCAAGTCCTAGTTTTTCCATCACTGCTTTAGGCATCAGGTTATGGGAAGCACCTGAATCTAACATATCATTATGCATAATCAGGTCGTGTATATTAATGTTGATGTAAAAAGGAGCGACAACACCATTGTCAGTCTAACCATCAAATTCCAGGCCAAACAGGAGTTCAGGTTGATCATCGGTAAGATTTACTGTGTCCGAATGATTCACCGATCCGACGGTTAAGGCCTCCATGCCTATATCAGGTTCAATGCTTAGTGCTTTGATCACTTTCGATCGGTAAGTGTTCTTACTCATCAACTCAGAAAGGGGAATGGGAATTTTCACTTTGGCTAATTCCCCTTCGAGGCTGAAAGGAGTAGGTGCTCTGTTTTGGCTCAGCAATTCGGATTTGTCCACCATAGTCTTTTGGGCAGAAGTATTTGATGGGTTGGTTGATGAAACCTCAGTCTGCATTGATCTTTGTAAAATGGTAAGGTTTATCTTTGCTAGAGATTTAGCATTACCTTTCTCAGGGATCTTCTTGGTAGAAGGCTCAGGGGCTTTCTTGGTTTCGACTGTTTTCTTCGTTTCGGTTACCTTTTTGGGGGAATTTTCATCTGTCTTCTTACTTTGCAGATTATACTGCCTGCGTACCTCCATAATAACATTTTCAAATTCTTGTTGTTTAGTCTCTTCAACTTCTTCACTCATCTGCATTTGAAAAGGAAGAAAAAGTTATTTCTCTTCCTGAGTGAGGAAAATGGCTTCGTTATCATGAATGCCCATGAGGTTTATGTGTGTGTCCTCTAATTCTTCGATTACCTCTTCTCCTTCATCAGCATAATTTTCCTGTAGGGGTGGTTTGATTTATTGATCAGGACCTCTCTGTTCTCTTTGATCCCTAGGATCTCTCTACCTGATTTGATGAGGGTTTCTTCTGAAGTTGGGACTCCAAATTTGAGGAGCGGGTTGGTTTTCTCTCGGAGGATTTCTTTTGAATACAGTAAGTCTCTCCATCATACTTTCCATTTATCTAGATAAGGAATCCAGTTTGGCTTCAGAATAATATGTGGAAGGTTCCTCTTTGATTGTGACTCTCCTTTCAGTCCTCTACCATGCCCTTTTAGCCAACAGGTTGGCCTCTACACTTATTACGCTTTTCTGCATGTCCTCCAGGGTGGTGGAGTTTATTTCTCTTAATTGACACGACATATCAGCGTCGAAACCGTCAGGGAATTTTATCAGGGCCAAACCTTGTGGGGGTTTAATATCAGCTGGAATCGCATTGTACAGATTGTTGAAGCGGTTGCAATAGTCTTGTACTGTCTCTCCTTGATTCCTTCTGATGTTTTCGTATTCTGAAAAGATCTGGAGAGGATTTTTCTTTACCTCCCATCTGTCCAGAAAACTTCTTTGAAATGTTGTAAGGTCGGGCACTGAGGTAGTGCGTAAGCCTTTATACCATTTTTTTACATCACCAGTTAGAATCTACGCAAATAGTCTCATTTGAACGTCAGCTTCATCTATTTCCTTCAAGTCAAAATAGTCATTCATTTTATCAAAATGTTGTTGTGCATTCAAGGGCCCTGTACCATCGAACTGAGGGAGTCTCATTTGATAATCCTAGGGCATAGCATGTAGAGGTGCAGCCAATATCGAGGGAGAATATCTGGCTTCCATGATGGGTGGAGGAGGCAGGACAACAACCTGGATGATAGGTGGGGTGGTGACGGAAGATGAGGAGGATGAGGGAATAGCTGGCACAGAGTGAGCAGTTTGAGGTTTTGTAGTGGGAGATAGTATCAAAGGGGTCCGGGGTTGCAGGATTTTTGGATCTAAAATGGTTTTAGTCACAAAGCTATCAGATTTCATTCTAAATAGGCTTTGTTCAAAAATGGCGTCAAATTCAAGATCTTGAAGGGAAACAAGTTCTTCTGGAAGAGAAGGGGATCTGTGAAGGGGACTATGACTCCCTGAACCTTTTGCAATGGTCTTCTTTCTGAGTAACTTTTATGGATTATCAATTGCTATTGCAGGTTCTGCATCTGGGTGGGATCAAGTATAAGCTCTTTTAGGAGCCAGATTTTTAATTTATATATATATATATATATATATTTTAGTTTTATGAGTCCCAAATTAATATGTACAAGCTTTTAACAACCTCTAAACATTATTTCTTTCTCAGATTTACAATTTGTTCAGAAGCAAAGTTTTCTTCTAGGAAAAATAAAACGTGGGGTTGAAAGTTTGTTTATTCCCCAGTGGAGTCACCACTATGTTAACGCTCTGTAAATTCCCAGAGGTTGTCAGAGTAGAAGAAATTTACAAGAGGTAACTTTATCCAACCACTTCGAAACTGAAATCTAGCCCTACCAGCTTCAGAGAGGGATCTCTCTGTATGATTTAGCTATGTTTTAAACTTTAAGATATTAGGCTAGTTATATAAAATAAAATAAGATTGAAAAGGTTCTTTTTTTTTGTTAAGTTGGTTGAAAAGGGTTTATGCCTCCATTGGGCTATGGGGTTTGCATTATAAAGATAGATATCCAAATAGAAAATAAAAGATTATTTTCACAGGGCAAGATAATGCATTCAATGGATTCTTTAGCAGTAAGGTGATGAATAGCAGAAAAGATGAGAATATCAATTAAAGCAAAGAAGCATTTAAGAATTTCTTCACTGTAATATCAGGAAGACAAACATAAAGATATTTCAAAGCTGAAACAGGGTATACAAAGATAAATCCTACAACATGCGTTACTTTTAAAGGATTACATTAGAAAACAATATGACAACTGAGGGAGAAGAACATTTAACATAGAAAATAAAACATCACCAATGAATAACATGCGAGAATCCTGTGAAACGTCTCTTTGTATTACTGGAAGATCTCTTGATAAAAATTACAGTCTTTTTAGCTTGCAGGGTGTAAAGATCAACCCTCGGTACTTCAAATTTTGAAGTATTTATAATAAAAATTACATACGATCATGTCATTAAAGATCAGGACATGGAAAATCTAAATTTAACTAACTAACTTAACAAGATACAAGAATTTAGGAAACCGATTGATGATGTGTTGAAACTTCATGTTGATTTCTGGGGTGAATCGTTGGTGAGGCCTCTGCACGACCTCGTCTGACTGGATCGCTGATTGGGCATGGACACCTCATTGCCTACTCGATCAGACTGCAAATCTCTTTCCATCGAAGGTGACTGGGAACGATGACGTTGAGTAATATTCGGTATACTTCATCCATCTCTGTGTACTTGGAAAAAGTTGGCTTGACGGTGAAGATGTATTGGATCTCATGCTGTATGCCGATGTATGATTGTAAAGCATCTAAGAATGCCTTGCCCATGATACTACCTTGTATTCCTGAGAATTTTGAGCTATCTTTAGCCACAGTGGCTAGTTTGTTTTTATAGTCAGCAAGCGTCATCAATTTGTCATTTATGACTCTTAAACTAGGAAGACCTTTCTTCTGCAGTGCTTCAATCTTGCTGAAAAACCATTGCACTCCTATTTCCATGGTCTAGACCTTTTCCTCCAACTCTAGCATCAGTCCTCTTTTGGTCAGGACCCTCTTGACTTCGAGGATGGTCTCTATCCTATCTCCAATTTTCAAATCCTCTAGCTCCTCTTTGGTTTTGGAATTCAGGAATTTGATGATCTCAGTAGCTTCTATGGGCATTTATCCCAGTTCTTCTCTTATCTTCTCAATAGCCTCCTTGCTTCTTTGCACTGTTTCGTTTTGCTCGAACATGATTTGTATCATCGGGCATATTTCATTCATGGACTTGGTGATATCCATCCAAACACTTTCCTTGACCTCAGTAAGTGTTTTACCTGCCACTATTTGCTTTTGAAGCTGTTGCAATTCCTGTTTACGATTGTTTGATGTGTGTTTCTCCTTGGAGTAGCTGGTTTGGTAGGATGACTTGAGTTCCTAAAGATTCTCAATCTCCTTCATAAGTCTGCTAATTTCTGTCTCTTGCAAATTCATCTCTTCCATGGATTTCACCAGTTCTAATGTCTTCTCCAGAGATGTCAGTGGAGTTGCTGAGTGAATTTTAGCTGCAGATGTTGTGCTTACTCTTGTGAAAGGGACAACGCTCAATGGAATGACTTCCATAGGCCTTGATTGTTCCTTCTCTTTCACTAGTTTTTCCAATTCTGCTTCCATCTCCATCAACTGTGCATTCTGTTCCATGATCAGCTTGAGCATCTCATCCTTTTCCCCTTCTGTCTCAGCCATCTCCTTTGCCTGTCAATCTTCTGTTGGTGGTAGTTTAAACTATTTCCTCAGATATGATATATTGGCATTTTTATTTTTAAGCATCTCCTCGACTGCTTTCACATTCGAGGTGTCATACCCGATCTTGAGGACCAGTTCTTCCAACGTCTTAATTTTGTTATCATTTGCAAAGGATGATATATTCTCTAATTTCAACTGTGTCTGGCCATTTCTCATAGATATCTGTAACTTAGAGATAGTAGTAGAAGCATTTGCCAATGTGGAGAAAACCATTTCTCCAGTTTGCCTATGCAGATCCATTAGATCAACAGGATGCACATCTTTAGTCTGAAATTTGAATGTTTCCCTTTTGTAATCGGTGATTACTTTCGGGTCTGACACCTGTGATTACAGAAATGCCATGTTTATTATACCCTTCTCAATGTTGAATGCAGACAACAGTCTGTGTTGTGCAGTTAATTCTTTCTTCCAGAACTGAGCATAAGTACTGTTGATCAGTGTCTAATTTTTCTTTTTGATCATTTCATACTTCTCAAAAATACTCAATTTTGGTCCTATTTTGCTCGGCTGGTCAAATGGTAGAGTATCCATGGGCTTCTTGGAAAAAACTGTAGACACGATCTTCTTGCTTGTGCTAAGAAGCAATCGATCAACCTCCATAGTTGTAGTGGATTAGACTCCCTTTTCACCAGTCGTGTCAGGTGCATGACTAGTTTTTGGCCTCTTGGTGTGTAATTGGAAATATTCAGCTGATACTTTAGTGATGGAAGGTGAAGTATCCTTCCCAGGTCTTTTCTCCTTGGGAACCTGTGGGGTAGTCGTCTGTGAGACAGTGATCGAAGGGTCCTGCTGTTCTATTTCAACCAAAGTGTTCGGCTCCCATTCTGTTTGATTTGCAAATTTTTCTATCTCAGGCTTGGGTGTATGAATATATGGGATGTTTTTTATTTTTAATCCTCATCTCAGAAATTATCTCGCACGGATCATAGTGCCAAAAGAAACTAACAAAAAACTTCATTTCTTTCAACAGTTGGTCTGCTTCCTCCCCAGCGCCTCAGCTATTGCAGATGAAAGATCCTATTTGCCCTTTGATTCTAAGTTGTTGCTTCTTTTTCAGAGATACGAAACATATGTCATCTGATTTAATCATTTTCCTTATGTACACCAGAGAAAATATCCTCACGGGTAGGTACTTGGGCAGTTTGTATGGAGCCAACTTGCATCCATAAACTCTGATCTCAGTGTGGTTTTGGTAAAGATACCAATCGCCAGTTTTAGCAAGATCTGAGAGGTGTAAGGTCCTCTGAATCTCCTCGTTTACTCTTAGTTCGGGTCTCCCACTGAGCATGCTCACCACTGGATGGTAAAACTGCTCGATAAATTGTTTGAAGTTGAATTTTGTGGAATTTTGCCTGAGTAGTGAAGTCCATGTTGTTACCGCCCGTGTCCTTTCGTCTTTGTCCATCTTCTACATTGAAAAGGAGAATTTGTTCACCTGAAAGAAAGTGAACATGTAATCCAGTATTGAGGAATACTGGAACATGCCCTCTGTGGAGAAATTTGAGAATTGTTCATGAATATTGCTTACCAGGAAAGTGTTGTAGTCAAATTGAGTGGTGGGTCTCTCATCGGTGGAGAAAATGGACAGAAAACCCAATATGGGTTCATCCACCCATTGTTCTGAAAAATACCCTAGCAGAGCATAGAGCAATGATATGACCTGGTTTCCCTTCACTGAGAATAGGGAGGAAGGATATGGGGGATTTGTCTTGGTGAGTTGAGCGGCTTGTGGGAGAAAAAGCTCGAAAATCTGAGCTCTTTGGGGGAATGATAGTTTCTGGTAAAACTCTGTGATGACTTCAAGATTGAAAGGTGAGGAGGATTTGGCTCTGGGTATCTGCATCATCTGATCAATGGCTTCTGGTGTAATGAAGAACAGAGTTTCTCCTGACAAAGAAACTATGGCTCTCTGGTTGGGGAGGTAATGAGCCTGGCATTTAAGGGCGAATTCAGGGAAATGGTGAACCTAGGGGAAAATATATAGGGGAAGGTTTGATTCCCAGAGTCCAATTTCATCACTCTTGTCCAAGAAAATGTCCTTTAGCCATGACTGTAAATCCGTGAATTCGAATTTGCATCTGGTGTCTGCGATTAAATGATATTTATTGGCCAAATGAATCCTATCGAGATCGATAGGAGGTGGGAGGAAAGGATTTTCATTAGCTTCTGCTTTCTTTGATTTTGGAGCCATTACTGTTGAAAATACCTGCAAGTAAAACAAAAGTTAGTGTGGACAGCTGTGGCTTTGGAAAACTGATTGAAACGGAGAGGAAACGGGGAAAAATACTCTCTGGTGCGGCAGTAGGGTAAATGATGAGGGAATGAAGGGTGACGGTATTTTTTAGAAAATGGATACCCGTTGGGCGCGAGAGATAGCTCAATAGGCTAACAGATAGGTTAGCCTGTAATAAATTGCCAACGGGTCACTTGGAGCATGAGATGGCAGGTGACAATGAATGAAAAATACGACTGGGTGACGTGGAGGGATTTGATTGGGACTTGACCATGGTGAAGGGACTTGTAACAGGGTGAATGAACTGACAGAGTAATGAGATGTGATATTTAGGGGAGAACATGAAAAATGATGTCATGGGGTGACAGGGTATGTCAGACCGTGGGAGGCGGTGGGAGTCTGAACCAATGGATTCCTGCCATGTAGAGGGAAAGGGCCTGCCATAAAACAATCCATTTTGGACCCCCCCCCTCTCCTCCATTAAAAACAAACCGGTCGGGGGGGTCCAAAAAACACCATCAGTCATCGATTAGCATGCTTGCCTTTGGACCGTAGATCTATGCATGATGTTTAAACAACATTCCAGACCCCCCCCACCATTAAAGGAATAACAGTCGGGGGGTCTGGAATTCAAACTCAATTGTTGATGAAAGTGTTGGTTCCTCAGCCGTTCATATGTGTGCCTTCGTTATCTCTGACTCTGAACCCCCCCCCCATCGTTAAAGGTAGAATGGTCGGGGGTGTTGGAAATGTTTAACAGGTAGAATATGCTTGTCATTGATGGCAAGTACAGCAATGAAGATGGAATGGGTACAGGAAGAATGTACAGAGGATTGTTGGCAGGTTATCAGGCAAAGTAAGCTTGTCATTGATGGCAAGATCAGAGTATGCAGCGAAGGCAAAACATGGACAAATTACGCTCCGGAGGAGAAGCGCCAGTGATTGTTGGATCTCATCCTAAATTCCCGATGGCCATCAGATCTGAATGAAGACAAAAGGAGTGTGCAGATATGGAGGATAGATCTCGGGCGTTAGATCCGAGCGCAGGGTCCGACCACCATTGGATCGACGAGAACCTGCACGTTCTTTAAAGTGCAAGGAGTAGAGGGCTCACAAAATCCCGAAAGCAGGAGGACCGTCCATCTCAGGAGGTTATGTGGACCATTGATTCGACTCCCCGTCGGAGTCTCAAGGATCATGAGTTGAAGAGGGAGACATATCTCAGCCGTCAGATCCAAGTGCAAGGTCCGACCACCGTTGGATCGAGGAGAATCTGCGCGGTCTTTAAAGTGCAAGGAGAAGTGGGCACAATCACAATATGAAAAATCATGATGAAATCTGAGTCATCAGATCAAGCTTTGATCTAGACCATTAATTCCAGTCAATATCGGGGATCGGAACTTTGAAGTGACAAGAACACTTGACATCAAGAACCCCTATTTCGCGATATGCGATATCGCAATTCAATCACAACCATTGAATCGATAATGAGATCTGGACCGTTGATCCTCTGCATGGAGTATTGGGGATCGGGACTTTGAAGTGACAAGAACACTTGACATCAAGAACCTCGATTTCGCGATATGCAATATCGCGATTCAATCACAGTCATTGAATCGAGAATGAGATCTGGACCGTTGATCCTCTGCATGGAGTATCGAGGATCGAGACTTTGAAATGACAAAATCACTTGACCTCAAGAACCCCGATTTCATGATATGCGATATCGCGATGCAATCGCAACCATTGAATCGAGAATGAATCTAGACAGTTGATTATGGCTCGTATCGGAGTTTCGGGGATCGCGACTTGGACATTCGAGATGCCTCATCTCCAGACTCGCAAAATGTGAAATCGCGAAAGAACCTTATGCATAAGGCTATGGTCATATCCCATGGTCACATCAGCGAGAGATGGACAGATGTCAGAGGACAAGGAGGAGCCAAGCCTTGTCACACGGTCAGGTGGAGAACGATACAGAAGGTGACAGGACAGGAGTGGGGCCCTTTGTAAATACTCCACCATTCCGGACCCCCCCTGTATTAAAGACAGAAAAGAAAGGGGGGTCCGGAATCGCTTGAGCGTCGTTGATCTAGGTGCTTTAATCCTGACTGCTAGAGAGATGCACGCCCAATTCTAGACCCCCCCCCTCCACCTAAAGATAGAATGGCAAGGGGGATCCGGAATCAAATCCCGACCGTAGATCTGGGAGCACAGATACTGACCATATAGATTTTCTTGCCGCATATCCAATGATGTAGATGAATTTAAACAATATCGGAGGGCTACTGAGGCACGACGCAGTGAGACTGCCAGAAAGCGTTGATGACGTCTGCCAGAGAAGTCGAAGAGACCGTTGTGTGATCGCCAGAGGAGATCAAGAGTCTACAAGCTCTGTCCAGTGAAGGAAGACTATTCTTAGAAGGGATTGACAGATGGATGGGCATTAAGGCCTATAACTGAAATAGAGAAAGTGAGTTCGATTGTCACAGAGAAGATGAAGAGTCTCAAACTGCCAGAGAGGCTGAGGAATCTCAGTATAACGTACAGTGGTGCTGGACACGCAGGGCGAACCACCAGAGAAGCTGAAGAGTCATGATGATGATCACACAGAGCACTCGAGAGGTGGAGGATAATGACGCGGAGTCAACATGCAAAGGCATTGTGAACATTGCATGCACAAGGTGCACATAATCCATAAATACACGGTACAGAGAAGAGATGAGGTTGTTGTTGTTGTGGGAGTTTGCTGTGATTGTAGTTGGTGAAGATGATTCATGTGTGAAGAAGAAGGAGAGTGCAGCAGCTGAATTGAACAGAAGAGGATCTGTGCAGTGAATGGGTATGGAACATAGAGCTTAAAAGGTAGAAGAACAGACAACACAAGTGAGGTGAGCAGGAAGGCAATGAGGTAGACAGAGTAACGAAATGCAGTAGAACAGTGATGAGTCTGGTAAGCCATTGTTGAACATTATATCACTGTAATAAGTTTGAGTAACAAAGAATTAATATTTCAGGGTGGTTGGGA
>JZKD02S1934076.1:38822-53236 GCA_000966675.3 Picea glauca
GGTCCAAGAATCAGAAAGAGAAGACTCTGGTTTAGACACAAATATTCTGCAGGCCTAAAATGAGAGAGTCCATCCCGTCAGGGGGAGTTTGCATTGATTTAATATCTGATACCTTATAAAATACTGCAACAGCTCAGGGGGAGCATGTTCTCTTTGACATTGATGTCAAAGGGGGAGAAAAGAATCTGGGTGCCTTTGTTGCCATCAATGCCAAAGGGGGAGAATGTTGGAAATATTTAACAGGTAGCATATGCTTGTCATTGATGGAAAATACAGAAATGAATATGGCATGGGTACAGGAAGAATGTACAGAGGATTGTTAGCAGGTTATCAGGCAAAGTAAGCTTGTCATTGATGGCAAGATCAGAGTATGCAGCGAAGGCAAAACATGGACAAAGTACGCTCCAGAGGAGAAGCGCTAGTGATCACTGGATCTCATCCTGAATTCCCGATGGCCGTCAGATCTGAATGAAGACAAAAGGAGCATGCAGATATGGAGGATAGATCTCAGGCGTTAGATCCGAGCACAAGGTTCGACCACCATTGGATCGACGAGAACCTCCACGTTCTTTAAAGTGCAAGGAGTAGAGGGATCACAAAATCCCGAAAGCAGGAGGACCATCCATCTCAGGAGGTTATGTAGACTGTTGATTCGACTCCCCGTCGGAGTCTCGAGGATCGCGAGTTGAAGAGGGAGACAGATCTTAGCCGTCAGATCCGAGCACAAGGTCCGACCACCGTTGGATCGAGGAGAATCTGCACGGTCTTTAAAGTGCAAGGAGAAGTGGGTGCAATCACAATATGCAAAATCGCGATGAAATATGAGCCGTCAGATCAAGCTTTGATCTAGACCATTAATTCCAGTCAGTATCGGGGATCGGGACTTTGAAGTGACAAGAACACTTGACATCAAGAACCCCGATTTCACGATATGTGATATCGCGATTCAATCGCAACCATTGAATTGAGAATGAGATCTTGACCGTTGATCCTCTACATGGAGTATCGGGGATTGGGACTTTGAAGTGACAAGAACACTTGACATAAAGAACCTCGATTTCGCGATATGCGATATCGCGATTCAATCGCAGCCATTGAATCGAGAATGAGATCTGGACCATTGATCCTCTGCATGGAGTATTGGGGATCAGGACTTTGAAATGACAAAATCACTTGACCTCAAGAACCCCGATTTCGCGATATTTGATATCGCGATGCAATCGCAACCATTGAATTGAGAATGAATCTAGACAGTTGATTATGGCTTGTATCGGAGTTTCTGGGATCGTGACTTGGAGAGTCGAGATGCCTCATATCCAGACTCATGAAATGCGAAATCGCGAAAGCGCCTTATGCATAAGGCTATGGTCACAGCCCATGGTCACATCAGTGAGAGATGGACAGATGTCAGAGGACAAGGAGGAGCCGAGCCTTGTCGTACAGTCAGGTGGAGAACGATACAGAAGGTGACACGACAGGAGTGGGGCCCTTCGTCAATACTCCACCATTCCGGACCCCCCCCGTATTAAAGACAGAAAGGCAAGGGGGGTCCGAAATCACTTGAGCGTCGTTGATCTAGGTGCTTTAATCCTGACCGCTCGAGAGATGCGTGCCCAATTCCGGACCCCCCCCCCTCCGCTTAAAGATAGAATGGAAAGGGGGATCCGGAATCGAATCCCAACCATATATCTAGGAGCACAGATACTGACCGTCTAGATTTTCTCGCCGCATATCCAACAATGTAGATGAATTTAAAAAATATCGGAGGGCTACTGAGGCACGACACAGTGAGACTGCCAGAAACCATTGATGACGTCTACCAAAGAAGTCGAAGAGACCGCTGTGTGATCGCCAGAGGAGATGAAGAGTCTACAAGCTCTATCCAGTGAAGGAAGACTATTCTTAGAAGGGATTGACATATGGATGGGAATTAAGGCCTGTAACTGAAACAGAGAAAGTGAGTTCGATTGTCACAAAGAAGACGAAGAGTCTCAAACTGCTAGAGAGGATGAGGAATCTCAGTATAATGTACAGTGATGCTGGAGATGCAGGGAAAACCACCAAAGAAGCTGAAGAGTCACGATGATGATCAGACAGAGCACTCGAGAGGTGGAGGATAACGGCATGGATTCATCATGCAGAGGCATTGCTAACATTGCATGCACAAGGTGCACAGAATCCATAAATACATGGTACAGAGAAGAGATGAGGTTCTTGTTGATGTGGGAGTTTGCTGTGATTGTAGCTGGTGAAAGTGATTCATGTGTGAAAAAGAAGGAGAGTGCAGCAGCTGAATTGAACAGAAGAGGATCTGTGCAGTGAATGGGTATGGAGCACAGAGCTTAAAAGGTAGAAGAATAGACAGCACAAGTGAGGTGAGTAGGAAGGCAATGAGGCAGACAGAGTAACAAAATGCAGCAGAATAGTGATGAGTCTGGTAAGCCATTGTTGAACATTATATCACTGTAATAAGTTTGAGTAACAAAGAATTAATATTTCAGGGTGGTTGGGAGGTGCTCGGGAGGACTGTTGTCCTCAAAGGTTCAAGTGGGTGCTTGAACACAGGGAGTTGTAGCTTCCATCTGGTTGCAGCCAGAGAAACGAGGGTGGCAGGGTGGTGCAAGGGAGAACTCTTGTTCTCTATTATACAGGTTGGTGCCTGTATGATTGGAAGTTGGTGCTTCCATCCAGTTGGTGCTGGAAACATTCAGGGAGTTGGTGCTTCCTTCTAGTTGGTGCTAGAGAAACCAGGGTGTTGGTGCTTCCTTCTAGTGGGTGCTAGAGAAAACAGAGAATTGGTACTCTCAGCAAGTTGCATCTTGCAAAACAGAGGTTGTAGCCTCATTATGAGTTGGTCCTCATATGTATGATAATGTAAAGAATTTAATTATTACTTATCATATAAAGAAAAAGAGGTTTTTACCCTGCATGGGTTTCCTCGGAAAATATATGTCTCTGTGTTTCTCATATATGTGATTGATGC
This sequence comes from Picea glauca, assembly GCA_000966675.3. NCBI lineage: Eukaryota > Viridiplantae > Streptophyta > Pinopsida > Pinales > Pinaceae > Picea > Picea glauca. The sequence goes on from JZKD02S1934076.1 coordinate 41,806, forward strand.
TGAATGTGCCTATGTCTATTTCTATACATTAGTGTGATCATCATTCAGTGTTTCTGCAAAGAGTTTTAAAATAAGCATAATTGTTTAAGCTCAGTAACAATTGATTCACCCCCCCCTCTCAGTTGTCCAACAGGGGGGGTTCGGAAAATCTTGTCAATCATAGATCTCAGCGTTGGCCTCTCAGTTGTTCATTTGTGCGCTATCTTTAGTCTATGAGCACGTAATCATACATGTTCCGAAAACTTAGGATAAGTGTATTATGTGGGTTTTCCCAAGCTTTCCCTGTTTTTATCACCATGGGGGTTAGACATCAAACCTTTAAACCTCAAAGATATGGTTCAACATCGATCATCATGCTTGTTTTATTGAGATAAAGAAAAATACCCTATGCTCTAACCTAATTACCTATGACATTTATCCTAGATTAAACTGTTGGACCAAGAAATTACTCTATCCTGGGGTTATTTGACCAAGATTACGCAGTTTGGTCAAATTTATTCACTAACTAACCTAAATCACCTGGCTAAGTTTAACAGTTTAGCCAAGCTTATTCAGTACTCCTATCAACATCAGTTTAAAAAGGACTTGGCCATGCTTAAACTGTATGGACCAAATCATTATTATTGCATGGGTCTCTATTGAAATTCTTTTATGCCCTCTTTTATTCTTTTTTCTTTTTTTTCTTTTTTTTCTTTTTTTTTTCTTTTTTCTTTTTCTTTTTCTTTTTCATTTCTTTTTCTTTTTCTTTTATTTTCCTCAAATTATTTGCAGAATGGAAAATCATTTGACAAACAAAAACACTAAAGAGATAACATTTCAGTCACCAGTTGATCCTATAAATTATAGGGTTATAACACATGGTTGATGCACTTGTTTATGGTACATGTTGATTACAGGTTGAGGTACAGGTTGATGCATGGTTCAGATTTATTGGTACATGTTTACAGTGGTATATCTCATAGTGACAGTTTGGCAGTGGTTCCATCATTCTACTTCTACTTCAGGGTGGTTGTATGGGGCAAGGACAGGTGGTTGTATCCACCTTCTGGTTGTAGCCGGAGAACATAGGGGGTTGTAGCCTCCTTCTGGTTGTAGCCAGAGAATTGGGGAGTTGGAGCTTCCCTCAGGTTGTAGCCTAAAAAAATAAAGGGTTGGAGCCTCCTTCCAGTTGCAGCTGGAAAACAAAGGAAGTTGGTGCTTCCAATGAATGTAATACTTCAAGACATATAAAAAAAAGCATTCTATGGTTTTCTCCTGATTTGGGTTTCCATGTAAAACACTGGTGTACTGTGTATGTGTATGTTTGTTCATTTTTTCATTTCTTATTTACTCTGTAGTTATTGGATGATAATGCTTCATTGATATAACATTTGGATTATATGGTTAAAAAGGATTAAATTTCTCTATTATTGATTCACCCCCCCTCTCAGTAATCCAACACTGTCAACTTCCTTTTGCATAGGTTTGTCACTCGGGCCTGTATTTGTTTCTAGTTCATCGGACTCCCTTGTGTCGAGATCACCTTCATATTTTGTTTCCTTTTGTGGGACCTCCTTGTCCTGAACTTCGGGACTCTTGGAAGAGGTATTTTTGGGACTTTTGGAAGAGGTATTTTCAGGACCTTCTTCTTCTTAGACGTGCACTGGGGTACCATGAGAGGGTTCTGGGCTCTCATCATCACTGTATATATGTATAAGTGTGCTCAATGTATTAGGCACTTGTGTTTCTATCGATACTCAGCCTGTCTCTGGTTGAGTTTCTCCTCCTTCTGAGGGATCAATCGACGACGTTGTAGATTCGGGATTGCCTGACCCGTTGGTGCCATCGGGAACTGTGGGACTAGGATCACTTGGCTCTATCAAGACTCTTTGGATGGTAGTTGAAATCCCAGGACTTATGACAAGATGTGGGTTATCCTGCATCTGCTTCATTAGCAGCTGATATTGTTGGTATAAAAGTGTGCCCCTTTCTTGTGCAGTTTGATCTTTGAGGGGATCCCTGATTTGTACCGGGGATTCCTAATGAGCTCTCGTAGCCTCAACACATTCTTGGGAATTTATTATTTCTTCATCCAATTCATATGCTACTGACTCTTTCGGGTGTCAGCTAATTTCTTGAACTACCTGCTCTAAAAACGTTGTTTGCTCTTCATAGCTCATAGCTCTAAACCTGGTTCCTTGAGGATCAAATTTCCTGGATGCCACTACATTCCAGTCTTGAGCGTTCTTAGTGAAAAATTTATACTCGAACTGGTCATGGGAATAGGGCCAACAGGATGATACCTGTGATGCATGTTGTAGGACCAACCCTTTGGAATCGTGTTTGCGAAATCGATCAGTTTGGAATCGAAATTCCAATTGAACCAACCCAAGTTGTTTAGCATGCGTAGTGTCTTTGACCATGCAGAAGCCGATATGAAACCCATACGGTATGAAATCCCGCTTCTTGTCTTTTACTAAAGTAGCATTGTATCCTTGCAAGATGGTTTGATAACTTATTTCTCATAACACTAGCCAATCAGGAACGTAAATGGGAAATAGGTGGGGTGCTCCTATGGCTCCAAAAACCCAGATGTAGGTTTCTCGTTCATCTAAATACCAAAGACCAATTTTGGCTATGACCTTATTTGTCTCATCTAACAATCTAGTGAATTATCTCTTGAAGAGAAAGAAGTAAATGCATGCAATAAACTGATCACAGATAATATCATAGGATTTCTTGTACCTGTTTTCCCATAGGATGTTGAAGTATACATGGACCGCCAGCTCCGAAGGGTGCCAATTTAGGTTCATCCCCAGCAAAATCGTTCCTGGTGCAAATGATGTCCAGTAGATGTGAGGCCATGTACAAGGCAGGAGTATCTCCATCCTTCCGCACCTGATCCTGTCTTATGCAAGTGCTTAGCTGTTTGGAGATGATGGCACCCCAATTGAAACTTGTACCTGAAATGGCGACTGTAAAAGATAGAGGCATCTAAGCCTTTGAAAACAAGGAGCAGTCCTTCTCCCCATGTAACCTGCAGAGTAGAGCCATGAGATATGTGTACGGTTCCCTGAGATTGGATGTTGGTTACCAGCCAACCGTCCGGTTTGTGAATTTTTTGTCTTCTCTCCACCAAGATGCCAAGAACTTGCTGGTATCGTGTGATGCATAGAATCTTAGAACGAAATCAGTGCTCAACATTTCTCTAGAATCATTGAGCTTGTAGTAACTCTGAACCTCTGATGGTAGGAAAACCCCGACGCATTCATCGTTATCATCATTAATCAATCATTAAGCCCTACGAATATTTGAAAGGACCTCATCATCGAGCTTCCTTGTATCAGGATCGCTATGCGAAGTATATTCGAGGGGTTCTTCTTTCTTGATTTTCTTGAATATCTCTTCCCAGTGAAGGAAAGTTGTCTTTTCTTCAATGCTTTCCTCTATATCTCTGAAAGTTGGGGGCTAGACAAAGGGCTCCTTGGTGATCGCCTTAATGACAGACACCGGCTTGGGGGTGAACTCCAATTGTCTTACCACTGCTAGTGATGAGCCCTCTCCTACTTCTGATTCTTGCATCTTTGGCGCCCTTGGCGATTTCCTGGTAGATGGATTCTTAGGAGGCATTGTCCTTGCAATCAAAAACGCCCTTTAAAAAATGTATACAAAGTAGCATTGGGTGAGGATATATAAAATGGAGTGTAAACTGGTAAGAAGACCCATACCTGTAATGCTTGCTAAGATAATTGTTTAATACTTACTGGACTTTGGATGCTTCCTCCAGATCGTTTATCTCTGTTCTGAATTCCTTGCTGCACAAAATGGGATCATACACAATGACTCGAAGAGAATATAACTGGAGAGATATTGTTAGTCGTATCAATTAGTTAATACGAGTAATGAATGCAAATTCAAAATAAACCACTATCAGATTTCTATGGATAAATCCCGACTGGTTGACGGCGGAGGCGCGGATGGAGATGCATTGTATCGACGAGTTTAACAGTTCCTTTTGATTCATGCACGAGTTAGTAACTAATGCATGATCAATGAATTAACTGAGAACCGTAAGTGAAATGTACCTACCACACTCTAGGATTAACACGTCACGTCACTCGGCGAATGGGTCGGGGATCGGCTAGTATAAAAGTATGTACTTACATTGATAGGCTCTTGGTGAAACTTTTGACATCGATGATATAGGGGTTGGTGATCGGGGGAAATTTCAGGTACACAGCTTCTCGGCAGGCCTCCATCTTGATGAGATTTAGGCGTTGAAAACATTTCGGGCGTCGATAATTGGGGGTGTTACTCTTCCTTTCGTGCGTCGCATACTATTTCCTCTTTCTGCCAAAGCCGATCGAATCAGTATTCAACACAATCCTTCCTGAGGTTTATGCATACAAAAGAATCATTTCATCAGTCGACGCCAATGAGGGTCATCACTCGGCTACTTTGACTCCCAAACGATTTTCGCCACCATCATCTTCTGTTGATGCCGAATTTCTCTTGTGAGTCGGGGAAAATCCAGGGTCACCAATTCCTTGAGTAGTCGTTAAGTATTTTATAGTTAAGATGATTCTTCGTTGTATGTTCAAGTGAACTTTTAATCAATTAAAATGTGAAACATATAGGACAAGCGAAGGATCAATTTTATGCCGAGGAAAAAATAGTTCAAAAGTAAAATAAAGGGTGGTACCCAAAAGGAAATGGTCACAGAACTTTTAGGGTGTGTTGAGTACTCAACAAATGGCGATTTACTAGGCAGACACAAAATCTTTGTTCCTCCTTCGTTTTCCTCGAGGTATTACTAAACCTCAAAATAGGTATCTCTGATACTTCTTTTATTCGTATTGACCGAAGTTATTATTTTTTCCTCTTTTTTTTATTGTTATTTATTTATTTTATTTTATTATTGGAAGTATTGTTTTAGGACTTGACCGTTCACTAGGAGGGCATCAGGTCCCCCCCTCATATTTTTCAACTGATAAGTACCTACCCCAATCTTCTCAGCCACCTGGAAAGGCCCAAGCCATAGGTTCTGAAACTTGGAATTTTTCCCTTTGGGTTCATTCACTCTGTCCCACTTCAGTACTAAATCTCCTACTTCAAAGTTATTTTCCTTAGATTTATGCTTATCGAACCATCTTTTCACTATCTGTTGATGAGCCCAAATTTTTGACTTAGCCTTTTCTCTCTCTTCTTCCAGCATGAGCAAAGTATCGATCCTCTGTTGCATGGTCAATGAGGGTTCCTCATTAGAATCTTGGTCCAATTAGAAAGAAGGCAGATAAAACCCATTTGGAAGGATGGATTCCTATACGTAGACCAGAAAGTATGGGGAATTTCCTATGGCTTCTTTGGGCATGACCCTATCCACCCACAGGGCATTATGAAGTTGATTATGCCAATTTCTTTGGTTTTATGTAACTGTATTCTTTAGTATCCTTACCAGGTTCTTATTGGTTGATTCTGCTACATTGTTTCCCTTAGGGTAATAATTTGTAGAGTACTTGATTATGATTCCTTTGTCCAGAGAAAACTCTGTCAATAGGGTAGAAGAGAAATAAGCTGCATTATCAAAGACTAGAATAGAGGGGACACCAAACCTCATGATCAACTCTTGTTCTATAAATTGGATTACTATTTTCTCATTTGTGTGAGTCAGAGGAATGGCCTCTGCCCATTTTGTAAAATAGTCGATGGTAGTAGGAATGTACTTGTGCAGTTTGGAAGAGCTAGGTGAAATTTCTCCTATGATATCCAACCCCCACTTCTCAAAAGTTCTAAAGAAAGTCACGGGATGAAGTGGGATTGCTGCCCTTTTTTCCTTTCTAGAACTTATTTGACAAGTCTTACAATTCCTAGCATAGGTATGAGCATATTTGAACAAAGTGGGCTAATAATAGTTGGCTCTCAGGATTTTATGAGCGGTGGTGTTCCCTACAAAGTGTCCTTTGGTTGGACCGTCATGGAGTTCCGTCAGTACCTTGTCGGCGTCTTCCCATTCGAGACATCTCAATAATACCCCATCATAGTTGATTCGGAAGAGTACAAAATTTATAAGATGATACTGTGCAGATTTCAATCTTAGGGCTCTCCTTTCCTTAGGGTTGAGGTTCTCAGGACAAGCCCCATGATGCAACAAATAAGTCAAATCCTTGTTCTTTGAGTCTTGCATTGGGGAGATAGATGCTACTTCATTGCACCATAGTGCAATTTCGTTCTCCCATCTGAAATCTTCATTTACTTGATCCTGGGCTTCGGTTGGGAGTTTACAGAGACCTTTCCCTTTTACTATCTTGGTAGGTTTTATATCTAGATCAAATTCCTGGACTACTGTCATCCAGTTCCTCTCTTTTCCCCCATTTCTTTTTGAGTAAACATGGATCGAACTGCAGGATGTGACACAATCACCTTAGTGTGATTTTTGAGAATGTAGGACATGAAATGTTTTACTGCCTTGTAGACTACGTAGACCTGTTTATATATGGTAGGATAATTGAGCTCGACTCCTTGAAGATTAGTACTCATAAAGGACATTGGGGCTTCATTGTTGTCATCATATTTCTAGGTCAAAACCATGACGAGCGATTGGTTGGAGGCGAAAGTATACAGGTTAAAGTCCCTATTGAAATCAGGACTTCACAACACCGGGGCTCGAGAGATGGTGGCTTTGATATTGTTGAAAGAATATTTCCATTCATCGTCCCACTTAAATTTGGAATCCTTGTGAATCATCTTTTGTAAGGGTTTGATGATTTCAGCGAAGTCAGAAGTGAACTTCCTCACGAAATTGATTTTCCTGAAAAAGGATTGCATGGCCTTCTTGTTATGGGGTAGCAGGAGTTGAGCTATGGCCTTAATCCTATCGGGGTCTATGTGAATCCCTTTTTAAGATATAATATGACCTAACAACTTACCTTCCTCGACACCAAATATAGTTTTCTTAAAGTTCAATGATATACCGTATTTCCTGCATCTCTCGAAAATCTGAGTTAAGTGTCAGATGTGTTCTTCTCTATTCTTTGAATATACTGTTACGTCATCTAAATATAATACCACACACTTATTGATAAGTCTCGAGAAAGCCATGTCCATGGCTCTTTGAAAGGTTTCTCCTGCATTAGTTAAGCCAAAAGGCATGCGCTTATAAGCGAAGGTTCCCCATTTGGTTCGGAAGGTAGTTTTTAATCGGTCTTCCTCCAAAACCAACACTTGGTTGTATCCTGAGAAACCGTTTAGCAGGGAGAAAATATCCAAGCCCAACACGGTTTGTAGGAGTTGTTCCATTGGAGGGACGGGATAATTTTCCTTTTCTGAAGCTCTGTTGAGGTTCCAAAAATCTACGCATAATCAGATTTCTCCTAACTTATTCCTCACTGGAACAATATTTGCTACCCAAGCAGAATGCCTAACTTGGAAAATTATCTTCACATCTAAAATCTTCCTTAACTCTTGATACATGAGAGGTTTTAGGGATGGATGATACTTTCGGAGATTTTGTTGAAAAGGTTTCCTTTTGGGTTTCAATGGGATAGTGTGTTGAATAATGCGGGTGTCATACGTTTTTAAATCCTTATAGCATTCCTCTCTTCCCTAGATATAGTTTTGCCGAAATTTACATTCATTGGGTTCTCTGGAGTCCCAAGATTCACAGTTTCATGGAGGGGGCAAGAGCTACAAGTCTTTGCTTTTTTGGGTCCTTTAAAGCGATTCTTTAGATCAAACAGACTCTCTATATTGGCTATCCCCTTCGGGATCATGTGAGATTTCGACTTTCCAACATCTTGTCCTATTTGGGGGTTAGTTTCAGTTGTCTGCTCCTGGAATTATTCATCATCTATGGCTAGGTATTTGAAATTGTATTGGTTGGCCAAGAATTTTATGATTTGCTCATCACCTTCAAAGACTTTCCAATTGGAAATATTGTTCAACACCGATGGTTTGTAGAGTTGTTCTACAATGAATTGGGAGGCTTCATAATATTCCAAAGGTGAGATTCTAGACGCAGTTGTGGCTAGGGAGTCGGAAAGGTTATTCTTTTCTCTGGGAATTTTGATGATATTGAAAGCCGCAAAGTGTTATATTAACCTATGCACCTCCTGTTGGTAGTTCTTAAGATGAGGCGAATTTCAATGTGTGGTATTTCTCACTTGTCTAACAATAATTTCAGAATCTTCGAAAACTTTTAATTCCTTGATACCCAAATCTATGGCTTTCTTTAACCCTTGTACTAGAGTTACTCGACTGTATTATTGGTACACTCGAATTCTAGACTACAGGATAGGAAATGACATTTACTTTTCTAATCGATGAGTATGCACCTAGCTCCTAACCCTTCTTATGATTTAGATCCATACAACTAGAGGGTCCAACTTTGTGAATGATAATTTCTCCTCTCTCTCTTCACCTGTGTTCTGTTCTCCGACCTTTTCCTCCAGAAGTCCTAGCGCGAGGTTTTGAAAAAATAGAGAATATTCTATCGGCATCAGGGATTCTTCTTGAAAGATTATTTTAGAATTTTGATTAAGTGGAACATTGGACAAGAGAGGAGAAAAGTTTCTGAAGTGAGAATCACAAGAATAGTTTCTCAATATGGGGAAGTCAGTAGAGGTTGGTTCGTTCGGGGTTTTCAAATCAGTGTCTATATGTTTCAGATATATTTCCCTATCGATTTTGATCATGTTCTTGTATCCTTTTAGTGGTAGCCAAAGGTGTGCCCAGTTGGTAATGAAATATCCGTTCATCTTTTCAAACCAATCTTGGCTCAACAATAGCCCATATGCCTCAGGGATATCCACCACAATGATGTCAATCACCTGCATGAAATTAGGATGCATCGCTATCCTAATCATCACATCTTTGATCTCTCCCATGACCTTGACCTGGGTTTTGTCTATTTGTATGACATATTTATCACTTTTGAGAGGGACAACACCTAATTTATTACACACAGCCAAGGGCATTACATTGGAGGATGCCCTCAAATCGACCAAACAATTATGAAGATTCCTGTTGAAGACTTCAAACGTCAAAAGGAAGGGTGGTACAAAAGGAATTTATTTCCTACCTTCTGAGTAGGTGTTTACAATTGGCTTGCTCACTAGATCTGTTGGGGGAAGAATCATGTTTTGACTATCGTTGTTGGTCGGGTTTCTTACCGAATTCAGAGCTTCCAATAGGAAGTCTTTTTGCTGAGGAATTTTTCATACATCCATAATTGATATATTAGCTTTTGATTTCTTCAAATCTTCGACTAAGTTATATTCTAGTTTAGGAGAATCTTGGGTGTGTATGCTTATAGGATTTTTACCGGGGGCGAAAGGCATTTTCGGGTGGTCAAGAGTTGACTTACTTTGCAGGGCCCAGGTGACGTCGGCATCTTTCGAGCTGCATTTCCCCTTACTACGTGTTTGTACTGTCGATACTTCTACGGGTTGTTCTCTAGACTCAAACAGATCACCTGAAGAGGCGATCACATCGGGATCCCATATCAGCATGGTTGTGTCCCGTGGTGGGTCAGCTTCTTCCTGATCAGCACTATTCATGGCCGAACTGCTTGGTTGTTCACTCAGGGAGACCTCATCCAGAAAATGATTGGCCATTAAATTCATGGCATGGAACCATTGAGGGAATTCTCTTTCCAAGTGGATTTCTTGGTGATAAGTACAGAAATAATCAGACGCGACATTCCCTAGGTCAATGTTTAAGTTGGTTGGGGGAGGTTCAATTGCCTTGAAAGGCTGGTTTATTTTAAAGAAAGGCTTATAGGCTATTTGGCCTGGGTTTCCTTCCCCTGTGCTTCTTTTTATGTATATAATCTCATTTGATAGTTTCTTGACCATGCACTGCATATATTCTATATCTCCATTACCTTTGCTGGGAGTTTGTTCAGTTAGTTTCCTCGACAGTCTAGTCAAAAGGAGTCCTCTTCTAGGAGGGGGATGGCTTTCTTTTCTCACTAGAGAAGCCTGGCCTTCTTTACATCCTTTCATATGGAATTCTATTGTCTTGGCTTCTTCAAAATTCTTCACAAGGGTTTACTTGGCGGCCCTTTTAAAGAACATGGAAATAGAAGCCGAGAGCACGTTGGCATAAACCTCGATTTGCAACTCTTGAGTTGGTTTCACTGCAGGTTGAAATTTGTTTAGGATGGTCATGAATATTTGATTGAAATCTTTGACCCTCTCTTTTGGGGTCATGGTGGCTATGAACAACTCATCCATCAGGTCTCCTGTAGTAGTTTCTTCTGCAAATTTGTCTAGAAAATCCTTTTGGAATTTAGTCCAGTTGGTTATGGATCCTACTGTCAAATTAAATTACCATGTGGAAGCCAAATTTTCAAACGTGTATGGAAAAAGTCTGCATACTACGTCTTCGTGTTGAACGTTCATAAGCATGATCGCAAGTATGAAATTATTGATGTGATCTTCGGGAAAACCTGAAGTTTCAGGATCATACTTGGGGAGCATCTTTTTCGGGTGTCAGGGAAGATTATGTACTCGTCTTGGGATGACCACAGCTTCTCCGGCCAACCAAGGTTGGTTGTCTTGGAATGGAACTTCTCTTTCCTCCCCATGTCCATTGTTCCCTTCCATATATTCAGAGTCGGAGTCAAACTCTTCTTCTTTTGAAAAGTCATTAGGTTCGGAGATGTTGTCGGCTGGGGTCTCGGGTATCAGATCAAGAGGTTCTTGGATTTCGATAATCACGAAATCTATTAAGTCTTTGATGGAATGTATGAAAACTTCGTCAGGAGTGCTGACTACTAATCTTCTCTGTTCTTTTCTTCGAGGGAGGATGGGGGTGAAGGGAAATGTGTTGATTTTTCGAGTGTAGGCTCTGGTAATTCTCCTGAATTGATTCACTTCCTCGTGAGGGAGGGCATAAGGTATGTAGTGTACCTTTTCGCTTACCCATAGCTTATAACGCACTATGTAACAAAATGTACATGGACTTTTACAGAAAACATACAGAATTGTACAATCACATGCGTAACAGCAAAGAGATACATTTTAATTCTCAGAATAAACATATAGTTACTATTATAATTAGACAATCCATAGGTTTCAACAGTATTTCATTTACACAGTGGAAAACATGATAATTTATGTATCACAGTCATGCAAAATGTGATAAGAACATAGTTAGATACTTATCTTGTAACAGTGGTGAAATCCACCAACCAAGTGCTGGCCTTCCACGAACCTCCCAGCCTTAGACCGCACTGCTCATCATCTCAACAGTGGGTCACCCCCGAGTTGGGACTGAGCTCCACCCCAAGGCAAGAAATCCTAGGCTAGGCTGAGGTTACAGGGAAAACAACACAGAAATATCTGGAAGGATTCTTCCCAAAGATGCCATCTTACGCCCACTATTACCAGAATCTCATTCCCCACATGCCTGTTCCACCCGGGAGTATACACCTTCACACACACAGTCCATC
>JZKD02S1934076.1:73003-90281 GCA_000966675.3 Picea glauca
ATTGGAGTTGAGAAGCAGCTTGTAAAAGAACTTTTGACTAATTAATCCCAGAGAGCCAAGTCCATTATGGAGGCTCAAGGAGATGTAGCCCGGAGGGGGGTGAACTCCTTTATCAACTTTTTCTTGTTGTGAGTTTGATGGTTTATATGCTGCAAGTATTGATTGTTGTGTATTTATTTGAAGTACATATTTAACCATCTAAAAGAACATTTGCTCACACATAAACATTTAAAGGAAGAAGCATGAACTTAACACATAAGTTTACATTGCATATTTTAACACATGAAGCAAGGTCATGTAAAGTTTATTTTAATGAAGTAGGGGTGCTTGCATAGCATAACAAGTCAGCCTTCTATTTTCAGATCACTGGTGAAGGCTCTTTCTTCAGTTAAGACAATTCTTTTTCCATATTTCTCTTGGATGGTGCTGGTTTAAGAGATGCAAGCCAATATAAACCAACTTGACAAATAATAGGATAGAATTTTTAACTGGTGGGAAAGGGTTGAGATTGGGATAACTCGTTGCTCAAACATGCAGACAGTGGTTCTATGCCACAGGGCCGACTACTAATACATTAACCAAATGAGCATCCAACTACTGTCTGAGAAAACTAATTAATGGAAGAAAACACATACATAATCAAGATCATGGTAAGAAAAATAAATAATCTACCATAACATTCATCACGTAACAACACAACGATTTATCTTCATCATTAAAGAAAAGAACATCAAGACATTGCACCAAATAACTTGACAACAAAATTAATTTCTCTTACTCATTTACTGCATCATTCATGGAACAGGAAAGGAAGTAATTCTTCTCCAACTCCAATCACATACATATGATGAAAATAACTTTTCTTTGGTCCAGAAGGACTTCTCAATTCAAAACAGTCTCAAAATAATTATCAACAGCCCAAAAAGCAGAGTTCTTACAACAACCATCAACCTTTGCTCATTGGTCGATATCTCTATTTATAATATAAAATTTAACTGTAATTAAGGGCTAAATATAGTTTACGCCAAACCAAAATCACCACGTGGCATGATCATGCAACAGCTTCTTCAATAGTCCACCTGAGATGTCTCTTTAAAAGGGTGACTTCTTTCATATTCAAACCATCTGATAAACAAATATTCATAGGTTTGGGCCCATGGGAACCTGTGTTGTTCCATAGGGGCAGTATATACTCCTCTAATATACATTGTGTGCCCTCGATACTTCACCAAACTGAATTTCAACTATTGTAGTATGACCCGAGCTTTGATCGAGTGTTCTGCGAATTGCTGCACTAGCCCTGGTTTTGCATTGGTGACCTTTGCGCACTCTTCGATCCATAGTGAGTCCTGCTCGGCATGCACCTTGAGCACACCACTCAAGACGATAAATTCATCAGGGGTACTGAACTCGGGGAGCCCGAAATCCTTCATTACTTTATTAATTTTACCCCAGCGTTTCTGGCACTTGGCCCTTTGCTGTTGGATTTCTCGGTGTGGGTCCCGGGACATCTTAGCCCAGTACTCGGCAGATTTCTTCATGCGGTCTAGGCTTCTTTTGCTTACTATCCAAATTACATGTCTTTCCTGCTCTTTTCCTTGCTAAACCACCTCAATATATTCGAGTCTTTCCACCACTTTCTATGCCTTTTTGTGCCATCGCTCCATCTCTTTACACATTGCGAGTGCCATGAGAGTGTCTTCTTAGAACTCGGCTATGTTCATGGTCAATAGGTGCCTTTATTTCTTGAACTCACTATAAACTCTGTTGAACTCACTTCTCAGATACACAATGGTCTGCATAGCGCTTTTGTAGTACTCAACCAAATGGAAAACATGTTCAAGCTCCTTTAGGGTGGTAGCTAATTCCTTTTCATCCCTCCTAGCTCTATCTTGGGCGGCATCAGAGAGGGATCTTCCCATGCCAATCAGTTCAAACACATGTGCATCTGGTGTGTTTATTAATCTCTCCTCTGTGGTTACTAAGATGGATTGATCCAAGGTGATCCTTCTCTTTTTTGTCATCCTTTGAACAATGGCCTTTCTCTTTTGATCATAGGAGATCACATAGATGTCTTCTACCTCGTCTATTGGGTCTGGTATCTGTTGTTCGCCCCATGTGAGGTTGTTTCCTAGGCTTCCTGCGATGTGTATTTGTTCGATGATGAGCTCTCGGACTTCCTCGTTCATCCTTGTAGATCTGACTTCTTCTTGTTTCTCGTCAGAGATTTGAGTATTGGGTAGAATAGAGGTATCAGGCCTAGACTCGTTACGTACTTGCTTGTTGACCATAGAACTGTTGAATTCCTTTTGCAGAGGTTTATCACTCGAGCCTGTATTTGTTTTTGGTTCATCGGACTCCCTTGTGTCAAGATCACCTTCAACTTCTATTTCCTTTTGTGGGACCTCCTTGTCCTAAACTTCGGGACTCTTGGAAGAGGCCTTTTTAGGACTTTTGGAAGAGGTCTTTTCGGGACTTTCTTCTTCTTGGACATGCGTTGGGGTACCATGAGAGGGTTCTGGGCTCTTCTTGTCATTGTATATATGTATAAGTGTGCTCAATGGATTAGTAACTTGTGTTTCTATCGATACCTGGCATGTCTCTGGTTGAGTTTCTCCTCCTTCTGAGGGATCAATCGACGATGTTGTAGGTTTGGGATTGCCTGACCCATTGGTGCCATCGGGAACTGTGGGACTAGGATAACTTGTCTTTGTCAGGACTTTTTGGGTGGTAGTTGAAATCCCAAGACTTATGATAAGATGTGGGTTATCCTGCATTCGCTTCATTAGCAGCTGAGATTGCTAGTATAAAAGTGCACCCCTTTCTTGTGCAGTTTGATCTTCGAGTGGATCCATGGTTTGTATCAGGGATTCCTGATGAGCTCCCGCAACCTCAGTGTATTCTTGGGACATTCTTATTCCTTCATCCAATTCATATGCTACTGACTCTTCCAGGTGTCAACCAATTTCTTGAACTGCCTGCTCTAAAAACATTGCATGTTCTCCATAGCTCATAGCTCTAAACCTGGTTCCTCAAGGATCATCTTTCCTGGATGCCACTACATTCCAGTCTTCAGCGTTCTCAGTGAAAAATTCATCCTCAAACTGGTCATGGACATAGGGCCAACATGATGATACCTGTGATGTGTGTTGTAGGACCAACCCCTTGGGATCGTGTTTGCCAAATCGACCGATTTGGAACTAAAATTCCAATTGACCTAGCCCAAGTTGTTTATCATGTGCGGTGTCTTTGACCATGCAGAAGCCAATATGAAACCTATACAGTAAGAAAGCCCACTTCTTGTCGTTTACTAAAGTTGCATTGTATCCTTGCAAGATGGTTTGATAGCATATTTCTCCTAACACTAACCGATCAAGAACGTAAATGGGCAATAGGTGGGGTGCTCTTGTGGCGTCGAAAACCCGAATTTAGGTTTCCCATTCATCTAAATACCACTAACCAATTTTGGCTATGACCTTCTTTGCCTCATCTGATAATCTAGGGCATTCTCTCCTAAAGAGAAAGAAGTAAATGTGTGCAATAAATTGATCATAGGTAATAGCATAGGATTTCTTGTACTTGTTTTCCCATAGGATTTTGAAGTATACATGGACTGCTAGCTCTGAAGGGTGCCAATTAAGGCTCATCCCAGCAAAAGTGTTCCTGGTGCAAATGACGTCCAGTAGATACGAGGCCATGTAGAAGGTGGGGGTATCTCCCTCCTTCCGCACCTGGGCCTGTTTTATGTAGGTTCTTAGCTGTTTGGAGATGATGGCACTCTAATTGAAACTTGTACCTACAATGGTGACTCTAAAAGATAGAGGCATCCAAGCCTCTGAAAACTGGGAGAAGTTCTTCTCCCCATGTAACCTGCAGAGTAGAGCCTTGAGATATGTGTACGATTCCTTCAGATTGGTTGTTGGGTACTAGCTAGCCATCCGGTTTGTGAATTTTTTGTCTTCTCTCCACCAAGATGCTAGGATCTTGCTGGTATCTTGTGATGCATAGAAACTTAGAATGAAATCAGTGCTCAACTTTTCTCCAGAATCATTGAGCTTGTAGTAACTCTGAACCTCTGATGGTAGGAAAACCCTGACGCATTCACCGTTATCATCATTAATCAAGCACTTTGGTGCATCGATGTTGTCAATGACCCATTTCAGGAGATCAATGCAAGGGAAAACCGGAGACCTGCTTGCTACCATGTGCAGATAATCCCTATGAATATTTGGAAGGACCTCATCATTGAGCTTCCTTGTATCAGGATCACTATGCAGATTATATTCAATGGGTTCTTCTTTCTTGATTTTCTTGAAGATCTCCCCAGTGAGGGAAATTTGTCTTTGCTCCAATGCTTTCCTTTGTATCTCCGAAAGCTGGGGGCTGGACAAAGGGCTCCTTGGTGATCTACTTAATGATGGACACTGGCTTGGGGGTGAACTCCAATTGTCTTGCGACTGCTGGTGATGAGCCCTCTCCTACTTCTGATTCTTTCAGCTTTGGCACCCTTGGCGATTTCCTGGTATATGGCTTCTTAGGAGGCATTGTCCCTGCAATCAAAAAATGTCTTTTAAAAAACGTATACAAAGCAGTGTTGGGTGAGGATATATAAAATGGAGTGTCAACCAGTAAGTGGACCCATACCTGTAATGCTTGCTATGATAACTATTTGATACTTACTGGACTTTGGATGCCTCCTTTAGATCATTTAGCTCTACTCTTTTATCTTCTCTGAATTCCTTCTTGT
The DNA here is from genome assembly GCA_000966675.3 of Picea glauca. Classification (NCBI taxonomy): domain Eukaryota; kingdom Viridiplantae; phylum Streptophyta; class Pinopsida; order Pinales; family Pinaceae; genus Picea; species Picea glauca. The sequence goes on from JZKD02S1934076.1 coordinate 77,751, forward strand.
GCAAAATGGGATCATACACAATGACTCAAAGAGAATATAATTGGGGAGATATTGTCAGTCATATCAATTAGTTAATATGAGTAATGAATGAAAATTCAAAATAAACCACTATCAGATTTATGTGGATAAATCCTGACTAGTTGACGGCGGAGGCGCTGATGGAGATGCATTATATTGGCAAGTTTAACGGTTCCTTTTGATTTGTGCACGAGTCAGTAACTAATTCATGATCCATGAATTAACTGAGAACCATAAATGCAACGTACCTACCACACTCCAAGATTAATACGTCTCATCACATCACGTCACTCGGTGAATGGGTCGGGGATCGGCTAGTATCAGAGCATGTACTTACATTGATAGGCTCTTGGTAAAACTTTTGACACCGATGATATAGGGGTTGGTGATCGGGGGAAAGTTTAGGTACACAGCTTCTCGGCGGGCCTCCACCTTGATGAGCTTTTGGTGTTGAAAATATTTCGGGCGTTGGTAATCGGGGGTGTTATTCTTCCTTTCATGCGTCACATACTATTACCTCTTTCTTTCGAAGCCGATCAAATTGGTCTTCGACACAATCCTTCCCAAGTTTTATGCATGGGAAAGAATTATTTCATTAGCCGACGTCGATGAGGGTTGGCACTCGGCTACTTTGACTCCCAAACGATTTTCGCCACCATCATCTTCCGTCGATGCCGAATTTCTCTTGTGAGTCAGGGAAAATCCTAGGTCACCGATTCCTTGAGTAGTCGTTAATTATTTTAGAGTTAAGATGATTCTTCGTTGTATGTTCAAGTGAACTTTTAATCAATTAAAATGTGAAACATATAAGACAAGTGAATGATCAGTTTTATGTCGAGGCGAAAATAGTTCAAAAGTAAAATAAAGGGTGGTACCCAAAAGGAAATGGTCACAGAACTTTTAGAGTGTGTTGAGTACTCAACATCTTCATTGGAAAATCCCTGTAAAAATCCCTAGGATGAAAACGTTGTTTCTCAGTAGTGTGAGTTTCTAATTTATTTGAGTTGACCAGGGTCTCATGCCCATGAATATTTGAATGCAAGGATGGTGGAAGATCGTCATCATATAACCAATCTAAATTCTCAAAAGAATATGTCTCACAAATCCTAAGGCATGCCTGAAAATATTCATAAGTACCCTGTAACGATCCATCCCTGAGTGGATGAAAACTATCTACGACTGTATCATTGCCAAGCTCTTGAATAATTGGATCATATAAGCATGAATACCAATCTTCCAAAGGAATGATTTCTTCATTCTTTATATGGAAGTTTCCCTTGATGTCATAAATGGGATATTTATCAAAACCGAAACAATTGATATCCCATCCATACACATATGAAATCATCAATGTGATTGTTAATTGTACCTGAAGGATGCTCCATGAATTTACCTGTATCATTGGAGTTGATTAGTTCTTCACAAGGCTGGACAACTTCATATTCCAATGTCTCGTCCAGGTCTTCAGTATGAGAAAATTCATCGGGGTATTCTTGGTAACTTTATTCACAAATATGTTCTTCAAGCATCTCTTCATCTATATGGGCTTGCTCTTCAGTAAGAAGTGCTTCATTGAGTTTTTCTTTAGTAGATTCTTGGGACAATTCCCTTATAAGACTCACCATACATTTAACAACTTCATAAACAACTTTTTTCTTTTCCACTTGTAAAAGTGTCCTCGAGATATAGTAAGTTATGGGAAAGGAGTCATCCCATGGTGCCATAATTCCATTGTCTAAAATGAAACTTCAATGGATTCACCAGATGAGCTCAAGACTCATCGAAAAAGGAGAGGGTATTTTCCTTAATGGAGTCGCCAGATAAACTTGTATGAAGTTCAACAAAAATGAAATGGGAACTTCCCTCAAATGGAGTCGCTAGGAAAGCTATAGGCAAAGGCTTTAGGATCGAATTTCTAAGTGTCGCTATAGGATTGAAAATAATTCAAAATATTCCCTAGAAATGGCGTAAAAAATGTTATCACACAATTTTTAGTTTGGTCAAATCCCAACGCAAACAACAAGCGTGTCACACAACTGGAAACACCAATCATTGTCACCTCAAAAAATTTCCTCCTTGTTTTAGTGAAGGACAAGTCCAACACAAGGGAGGATTCCCATGTGACCCTAGGGTGATTGTAATGGGATAAGTAAGGAGCTAGAAGAACACCCATATAGGTCAAGGTCAAGGTGAGATTTGAGGCTTTAATAAAGAGTCTTGGGAGTTGGTAAATGGTTTTCAAGATTTTGTGCATACAAAACAATGATAGACAAACAAACAAAAAGACAGTATATGATGATATAAGCCTCAAAACCAATGGGGAATTAGCAAGAAATTTTTTTGTCCCAAATTTTCAGTAGTAAACAATGATATATCAGCAAGATTAAATTTATAACAATTGCAAATCACACCACCAAAGTCAAGATAAAATATTGGATAACAATGCTTGCAATAAGTAGACAATATTCTAATGTTTAAACCCAAACTTTGATGGAAATAAGGGGGATGTAAGAGAGTGTTATCAACATATTTTTGTAACATCCCTATGGTTTTAGAAAACTTTTTCTAAAGCAGAAAATTCTAACCACTAAAATCAGCAAGCCACCCAAACAATAGCTCCTAAACAGTAGATCAATTATCATAGCTTGCAAGTGAATTTCAGTGGTATAAAAGTGAGTAAAGATTAAGGGAAAGCAAGTTTGTTGCATCTCTATTGGTTGCAGATTAATATTTGTTACAAAATATCAATCACTTATAAAATTAATACTCCCGGAGGGCATAAGATATCTTAAAGCACGTAAAACTTAAATACAAACTCAAACAATTCAATATCTCAAAATTCATGTTTACCAATGCAACAATATTCAATCTCCAATGCAAAGATTAATTCCTTCTCTATTGGGTAATGTAGTCTCTTACTTGGAAGAAAAGTTAAATCAAAAGGAAGAAAATATCTTTGTTGAGATTTAAACCCTTATAAAACCAAACAACAGTCCCTCCAAATCATCTAGCTTAAAATCCAATATGAACTATGGTTTTAATGATTTCTCTAGGGTTGTAAACCCTCTTACTTACTAGAGAAAAAAATTCCTATCCAAGCCTTGAGAAAAGGGTGTAAACCTTATTACTCCTTGAGGTAAGCCTTGTATCCTTTCAATGACAGAAAATTAAACCTTCGTGGAGGGTGTAATCCCTTTAAATACTCCTCCTAGGGTGTTACATATATTTCTTGAATTTGAACAAGTAAAATGACCATGAATTACGGAAAATTACTCACCAATACAAGAGGTAGCATGCAACATACCATTAATACCAATATATCGTCCACAAAATGTCAAAGAAACACCACCAAGATAAGTGTAGCATCCATAAATACAAGAAAACAAGAGATAGAAAATTTCCCAAGAGGGGTCAAAATTTGAGTCCAAGAGTATGTAATTCTCAAGTTATGAGTTATGAAAATAAAAAAGAGATGGACTTTATTTATATGAGGCGATCTAAACCCATTTTTACACATAAAATTGTCAACAACAAATCAAAATAAGCCAAAAACCCCTTTATTTTCTCTTACATCTTTCAAATATAAAAATTACATAAAGTAAAACCCTAAAAAGGGTGATGTCATGTCCTAGAAGGGTGACGTGAGACCTAAAAGTGCGACTTTGAGCCTCAAAATGTATATCGTTGGGCCTCCAAAGTCCATGTTCCATGATCTCATGTGCTAGAGTTTCATGCCATGCATCTCCTTCCTTCAAACCACATCACAACACCTCCAGAACCATCAATCCCACCAAACCTTAGCCTCCAAATGATGTCAAGGGATTAGAAAGTGATGTCCTAGGCCTCCATAGGCTAAAATCTAGGTGCAAGGGATATGATTTCATCCTATAATCTTATCAAAGTGGTTCCAAGGGAAACATCCTATATCCTTTGCACACAAAGGCTCCAAGGTGCTTTTCCCAGCCCGTGGGGTATGGCATTTGTCCCAGGGGTTTTCAAGCCCCCATGAAGGTCAAAATGACACAATTTCTCCGTGGATAGATTTCATAGAACAAGGTCCTGCAAAAACAAACAATTATTCACTCCAAGGGTCCAAAATTCACATGTATCATGCCAAGTAAGCCACATTTAATAAAAGAAGCACACAAACATGTGCATTAAATCCCCCATTTTCAAACTAAACAAATGCTCAAAGACCTTATAAAATTTTCCAAATTTAAGTATGGGAGGGTTGTCATGGTTCCCTATTTGGTAGACCAATCCCCAAGTCAAGGAATATTTCCCAAGAAGACTCTTGCGCACACAACACAACACAAACACTATATCTAGTCGTGCAAAGAATATAACACATATCCAACCATATATGTTGTGAAATTAGTTCCTTGAGATTTCATCAGTGATGTTGTTTAGTTCTTGAAGATACCAACATAAATTTCCATTAAATGATTACAAGAAACGATATAGATCAAAATGGGACATGTCAAGTACTAAATGGGATGAGCAATACACTTGAATTTTTTCAACCCGTCATCATAAATTTAGGTCATTTATATAATGCAACTAGTGCTAATGGATGTGAGAAAAGAAAGAGTCTTTTTAGATTTAATTTATCAAAACCTTATGTGCAATAGAGATTGTATTAGTGAAAATACTTTAGCACATGAAATTTATTAGTCTTAGAGTGTTGTAGTAAGTCTGAAAAAATCCATTCATGAATATTCCAGCCAATATGTGATGAAACATCAACAACTACCATGTTTGAAATCTTGAAAATGTGTGAAGTTCCAAAAAGGAAACCTCTCACTTCAACATTCTAACATGAAACCTATTCATATTTTATTTTATCACAAATCATAGAAGAAAGAGGTGATCTCCACATGAGTGTTGTTTAAATAATTTCACTATTGTTTATATTTGTATCCATGGGAAGGATATTTGTTGTTTGAATCTATCTTGGTACAATACATTTATAAGAAAAAATACAACATTATCTATTATGAACCAAATACTTAAAAGATAGCATAAGAAACTAGAGTACACACCATGTTTATCAAATGTGAGCATGGAGCAAAACTCCAAGATAGATTAGATATATGATTTACACAATAACTTCTTAAAGAATAGGATAAGCTCCTCCAAATACCCCAATACATTAGTACATCCAAATCACATGTCCTCAATAATGACTACCTGATCTCTATATATACCTATTCACACATTTCACGTGTGGCTCCTTTATTATCAATGCAACCACTATTACATATACATTTACACATTACATGTACATCTTACCCCATATATTCTCCCTTAGGGTCATATCATATACACTTAACACCATATATGCCTCCCTTGTGGTTCATACCATAGTATCCTCCTTGAAAATATTTGTCCTCAAATCTTTGCAGTTAAAGGATTTACATGTTATGAAACCAAGTAATATGATTTTTTATTTTGCTTCTTTCTTCTTTCCATTGAGGGTACTATGGTGTGAGCCCAAGGGGAGATATATGGATTTAATTATAAATGTTATGAACCAAATATTTAATATGGCATAAGAAACCGAAGTACACACCATGTACAAAAATGTGACCATGGAGAACAACTCCAGGATATATGAGAGATATGAGTTACACAATAAATCCTTAAAGAATATGATAACCTCCTCCAAATACCCCAATACATTAATACATCCAAACCACATGTCCTCAATAAAGACTACATGATCTCTATAAATACCTATCGATGCATTTCACATGTGGACCATTTATTATTAGGTCGACCATTATTACAAATACATTTACCCATTATATATACATTTAACCTCACTCCCCCCTTTGGGTCATATCATATACAATTAACCCTATATATGCCCCCTTGGGGTCATACCATTATTATATATTAGTTGACATGGTTTTCAATACACCAAGATGAAGAGCCTTATGAGTCCTTGGGAAGCACCTTTATTGATTTGGATTGCATCATTATATTATTTATCATCTATCTCGATGCTTTCAAAGTGAAAAACTTGGAGGAATCAGCTTGCAAGGCCATTTTAGTGTCAAGTCCCAGTTTGGAAAATTGGGGTTTAGAACCTTCAAATCCATTTTGAGGCAATAAACAACATTTTTTGTAGTTCCAATGTGCAGACCCTATGCACACACCTTTGTAGAATTTATACACTCCGAGACCTTTCCAATGGTGTAAGTCATACCTCAATTGGAGCTCGTATGCGAAAGTTATGCCTCTCACAAGTTAACCTACCTTGTTGACCACCATGGTATGAGTAGATGCCATGTCATCCCCCTTGGTCGAACATATCAGGCTAGCCATGTGTGTAATTTCAAGAAGATTCTAAAATGTACAAAAATGATCACTACTTAAGGGTTGAGGAAGTCAAAACCCTAGCCCTATATGGCTATCAATCTATGTTAAATATCGGGCCGCTAGGAGGAGTAGGGGTTCCATTCTTTAGCATTTTATTTGTTCCATAGTTAAGCATAGCACCTAGGAGTGGTATTTTTATAGCATAACAGAGGAGTAGAGATTTTGTAGCATCCATACAGGCCACAGTGTCAAAGGAAACTCCACAGAGAGTGCATATTTCTTTATACTTTCATTTGAAGAAAAGAGAGCAGAGCGACCTCACCTTCTAGTTGTGTTTTATCCCATAATGAGTTTCACAGGTTATATCTTTTGTTTATTTATTTATGGTGTGTGATTATTTATTTGGATTCTCTATTTTTTGTATTTCATCTATTTCATACATTTTAAGCAGAAAACCATTAATTAAAGAATTTGAGATCTAAAATAAATTAACCTTCACAGAAAATATTTTGGTATTTTATGAGAACTTTTGTGACAAACTATCTAGTGGAATATCCACGACAGTTTATAGATATCATTTATGAGGTTTTCTAATAGCAATTAGACTTGATATAAACATTGAAGTGACAAGTACCATGTCAAGAACTTTGAAAAAAAGGGAAAAGTTCTAGACAAGAAACCTATCACTTTAATATTCTAATTTTTTTTCCCAAAAATACATAAAAAACACCCCAATGAATGTGATTCTATATTAATGTAAATTAAATCCTTAAAATCTTATTATTTGATGTATTGACCATACTCTTTCCTTATCACATGATTATTCATGAGTGAAAAAATAATTCTACTTTGATTATGCTTCTCATATGTTTTGTGAAAAATAAACATTGTATGCTTTGATGCCACTTCTTATGTCTTCTTAGATGATTCACATGGTACACTTTTCACATCCACTTTTGATCCCACTTATTATATATTTTGAGAATATTCACATGGTGAACTTGTGATCTAGGTGGATATTGATGGCCACCCACCTATTCCAAATTCCAACTAGCTTATATTAACAGTTTTCAGTTCAGCATGTTTCTCTATAATGAGGACACTTCTTTGTAATTATGGGTTATTATTGGAGTTACGTCACACACACCTAGGATTTATTTTTCCTAAGTTTCTTCTTTGTTTATTATTCATAATTAGTCATTATCTAGTCTCCTATATTTTAGGGGAGAATATTCCACCTGGAGAATATTCTCTTTCAGTTGACACTTCAGTTTGACTAGTTGAGTTGAGTTTAGATGTTGCATTGGGATCATCACCATGAAACATTGGGATCATCACCATGATAATACGACCTTGCCTTTGTACCATCACCAGAGTGGCACATTAGCCTTGATTCCCTGAGTTATCTCCTCACTACTCTATGTTCAGCCACTTAACTGAAGACTAGTTGACTAGTTAACTCAACTAGGTGGCAGTTCACTCCTGAAACTCCCTGAGAGACTAGAATAGGTGGAAGTTCACCCCTGTAATTGTTGGTGTGTGTCCAGATCACTCTATACCACCACTATGGCACATTGGTTCACCTCAATTCGAACTCATTGAGATATACAAAGTATATCATGTGTAAATTATTCATTATTCACAACGGTTAATGAGAATTCTTCCATTCTTTTTCTCCTTCTTCTTATTTCTCCAATTCTCGCTGCAAATGTTTGTATTATTGTTTAGATAGATCTATTATGTGTAGGTTCAACACATTTACATGGTATCATAGCTGACGGACTGCTAAGAAAAAGCTACACCAAAAATTTTTGCAGGTACAAAAGTTTGAAGACAGCGGAAAGATGGAATTCCAAAAAGAATTCATTCTTACACCTTACAACTATTTTGCATGGAAGGAGAAAATAGCCATACATCTCCAATCTAGAGGGTTGTATAGGTTAACCATGAATACGTATACAGAACCGACATCATCCATAGAAAAATCCAAGTACTTAAATCGCATGTATGAGGCACTCAGAACAATTTGCAGTCTTATCTCTCCCGATCTCCTTTTTCACATATCTTCCTGTAAGACTCCCAATGAAGCCTGGAAAATATTGGAAGGGCTCTTTGGAAAAAAGGATGAGATGAGGGGACACATGATGGAGGTGGAGATGCTCACATTGTGTCCAAAAATATTCGACAATATCCAAGATTTATTTACAAAATTCAAGGACTTATTGTCGCAACTCAAAGCTTGCGGGTTTGATAAATCGATGGAGGAGAAACAAATGGTTCTCATCATTCTCTCCAAGCTTGGTCCTGAATTTTTTGTATTCATATCTACATTCCATACTGTCAAATTCTCCTCTAGAGCCACCTGGAAGATGCCTTCTCTTGAGGACTTTATCAAAACCTTGACATAAGATAAAACCAAGATCATAAACATGGGCACAATCAAAGGCCCAAGGTGCATGCAGTCATTGTGCATGATGGCAGCAACAAATATCAAAAATCTAAATATAAAGATAAGTGGAAATCTCATGCACATATGAAGAAAGAAGGGTACACAAAACCCTTCAATGATGCCTCTAGATCCAAAGGAGAAAAGGGAAGAAAATGAGAGAAATGCACATACTGTCACAAATGATTCCATTAGGAATCCACATTCATGCAAAAACAAATAGATATGATGTCTAAAATACTTCAGCAAAACGAAATTGGAGATCGCATCCCCGAGGGTGCAAAGAAGAAGAAGACAAAAGATCTGAATTCCAAGAAAGGCAATTATAGCCATGCCTTGATTGCCATCAACTCCTCTCCCGATGCTTGGGTCATAGATTCAGGAGCATCACATCACATGGTTGCCTCAGAAGCAGTATATTATTCATTGGATGCATGCAAAGGTCCTCCTATTATGATGGGGGACAACTCTTCTGTCGAAGTCACCGCTAAAGGAAGAATTGAACTCACCAATGAAAGTTTCGAGAATGTGTTGCATGTTCCCAAGCTTTCTATCAATCTTCTCTCCATGTATCAAATGACAAATTCCAACATCAGAAAGAGAGTCGTATTCACACCAAATTCCATGGACATATATGACATGCAAACCAACTCCAGGGTTGTTACCGATGAGGTAAATCATCAGTCTAGATAGTATACATTTTCTGATCTCATTGAACTTGATTCTTCTTTACTCCTTACTCATGCTGATGAAAGTAATAGGATATGGCACGAAAGGTTTGGACATTTTCATTTCAGACACATGCAACAGCTTAGTAAGAACAAATTAGTTGATGGTATACCAGACATCCATTTCTCCAAGGGAGTATGTGAGGGATGTGTTCTTAGAAAATACCCTCAAGAGAAATTCGACAAAGGAAAGTCTTAGCGAGCTTTCACACCTTTAGATATGATCCACAGTGACCTCATGGGTCCTTTGTTGCATCCATCGATCAACAAAGTGATGTTTGTTCTCATTTTTTTTTATGATTTCTCACATTTTACATGGATCTGCTTTCTCAGGAAAAAATATGAGGTCTTTCAACACCTGAAAAATTTCAAAGCCTTGGTTGAGACACAGTCCAGAAAGAAGATCAAAGTCCTCCGAACTGATAATAGGGGAGGGTATGTAAATCATGAGATCCATAATATTTTCCATGAGGCAGGGATTCAGTTGCAGCACACAGTTCCCTATACTCTGCAATAAAATGGAGTTGCTGAGCGGAAAAACCGATCTCTTAAGGAGATGGCATCTTGCATGTTGCATGCAAAGTCACTACCACAGAGACTATGGGCCAAAGAACTTAACTGTGCAACATACATCCAAAATAGATCTCCTCATAGATATGTCAAGGATACAACCCCCTATGAGGCTTGGAGCGGCCTCAAACCAGAAGTGACCCACTTTCACATTTTTAGTTCTCGTGCATGGGCCCACATTCCCTCTGAAAAGTGGAAGTCACTTGATCCACAGAGCACTGAGTGCATTTTTGTTGGATACCCTGACGATGTGAAGGGATATCAGCTTATTGATCTTTCCTCAAACTGGCTCATCATTGAGTGTAGTGTCCAATTCGAGGAAAGTGTCTTGCATGTACCTCAGCAGCCGCATGCAGACACCTTCACTCTTCCACCTATTCAAGATGATGAGCATGCACATGTTGACTCTTCTTCAAATGAGAGTTTTGATTCAGAGGACTCAGAGGATTCAGATTCAAAGTCAGTACAGTCAGATGTAGAGTCAGAGCATCTAGATGCAGTTGCAGAGCCAGAGTAGAGGCCCAAGTGGTCATAGACTACTCTTCAGGATGCAGGGGATATCGTTGGTGATCTAACTTATAATAGGAGAACTCGATCTGATTTCGAGGAGCCTCCTATTTCACTCACTTCCACTGAACCATTGGCTTGTAGGAATCTTTTCTTGGTTCAGTCTTCATATCCACAGTATTATGTTAAGGCTGTTGGAAATCCCTTTTGGGAATCTGCCATGCAGGAGGAGTACAACTCCCTCCTCAAGAACCAGACTTGGGATCTGGTTCCCCTTCCTTCTGGGAGGAAACTTTTCAGATGTAGATGGGTCTACAGGACCAAGAGCACAGTGGATGGACAAATCAACAGATACAAATCCAGGCTTGTCACCATAGGCTTTCAACAGGTTCATGGTATTGACTATGATGAGACCTTTGCTCCAGTAGTGAAGATGGATTCCATACGATTGGAACTTGCCATTGTGGCACCCAAGGGATGGGAATTCCATAATATGTATGTGAAGAATGCATTTCTTCACGGTGATCTATCTGAGGAGATCTACATGGAGCAGCCCCAAGGATTTATGCAGGACTCATATTTGGTCTGTTGACTAAAGAAGTCACTTTATGGCCTTAAGCAGGCTCCGAGGGAATGGTATGCCAAGATGGAATCCTACCTGTTGTCACAAAACTTTGTATTTTTTCAATCAGACCCGAATGTCTACATGCTCAGGACGGCTGATTCACCTCTTCTTTTAGTTTTGTATGTCGATGATTTGTTGATCATCGGGTGCTCGACTTCAGCGATTGCTGCAGTCAAGAGGATTCTACCTGACAATTTTTTGATGATGGACATGGGTTTGCTACACTTCTTCCTTGGACTTGAGATCAGTCAAGATGCATCAGGCATCAAACTGTCTCAAGCCAAGTATGCACGAGATCTCCTTGAGAGATTCGACATGACAGACTGCAAGTCAGCTCCAACTCCTTTCCTATCAGGAGTCAAACTTAAGGATGGCGGGGATAATCCACTAGTTGACAACACACTGTACGGACAACTAGTGGAAAGCTTGTTGTATCTCACACACTCCAAACCAGACCTCTCATATGCAGTTGGTGTAGTTTACAGGTTCATGCAGGAGCTACATGAGCAACATTGGAAAGCTGCAAATCGTATCCTTCGATACGTACAGGGCACCATCACCTTTTGGATTCATTATGAAATAGACTCTACATTATATCTCATTGGGTTTACTGATTCCGAATGGGCTGGTGATAGCATTGATCGCAAGTCCACATCTGGTTACTCACTCAGTCTTGGTTCCAAGCCTATCTGTTGGTCGAGAAATAAGCAAGCTATCATTGCTCTATCTTCAGTCGAGGCAGAGTACAGAGGGGTAGTTAACATAACCATTCAGGCTATGTGGCTACAACATTTTCTCACTGAGTTGGGCATTCAGTTTCATCGGTCGATCGTCATTTGGTGTGACAACTAGAGCACTCTGAATTTCTGCAAAGATCCAGTTCAGAGGCAGCGGACAAAACACATCGAGATCCACATGCACTACATCTAGGACTTAGTACACGAGGGGATCATCGACTTATAGTTTTTTCCTTCAGTAGAACAGACGACAAACATTTTCACCAAGACCTTCACTGAGCAGAAATTCCATTCTCTGGGAGGTCCTCTTGGAGTGAAGGACACAATTTCCTAGCAACTGTAGTTCTTCTTTTTACATACATTTTACCTTGAGGGGAGGTTTTTCCCATGAGGTTTTCCCTCTTTCCTCACTTTATTTTCAGTGTATCTTTTGTACTTGGGTACCTAACATGGTCTCATTTTCGAGACCCAATCTTTATTTTCACCATAGTGATGTTCAGGGGGGGTGTTGGAGTTACTTCACACACACCTAGGATTTATTTTTCCTAAGGTTATTCCTTGTTTATTATTCATAAT
>JZKD02S1934076.1:100017-111675 GCA_000966675.3 Picea glauca
ACCACTCAACATTACAACTCGAAAAAGACCAGTCATTTCGTTTCAGACAATATCAAAGCTTCAGAATCCCCATGCCAGACGATGCCGGCAGTAATTAAATCAATGTCCTTGTGAATATCCACGCCAGATATTGTGACGATGCTCTGTGCCGATAGCGTTCAACCATCAGACCAACGTAACGCGGTCTGTACAACTGCATTGGTCTGTTCGAAGACAAACGAACAGAATCCATCTGTCTCTGTAACCATCATCGGTCGTATGATGGTAACACATACATTTATTTGCCACCGATAGTTTAAATAATACGTACAGATTGCCCTACACTCACACTGCATAATAAAAGTTCACACGTACAGTTCTTTCAACAGATTATAATCACGTTTTCTGTCCTCAGTCTTACCTCTCAAAACCCAACCAAATCATGGTAGGTGATGAGGGTTAGTAATATCCAGCTTGCTAAGCAGCATCAAGTGGAATATAGGTTATGGGATCTGAATTGTGTTATTCGATCTGAAACAATTCAGCATCAGGTGGAATATAGGTCATTGGATCTGAATTGTGTCATTCGATCTGAAATAATTTAGTATTAGTCGCCATTGATCAGGACAGGTGATCATGGGTTAATATTTTTTTTGTTATTGAGCATTGAATGTTAGACTGAGCCGTGTAGAAATAATTGGATTTTAAATTCATAATTCAACATTATGTAGCATTCAATACTGCCTAGCAAACTGTATATTGACAGCAGATGATCTAGCAAACTGTATATTGAAAACAGGTACTCAGAGTGATCTGCTTGTAATCTGTTTTGACTTTGGATAATTAACACTTATATCAGTTTCGTTTTTGTCAGCTCTTTGTAACTTATCAATTTCAACATTGTTTAAATCAAGATTTCTCGGAATCTATTCAGAAACCTGATTTTAGTGCATAAATACAATTTGTTGTAAAACAGATTGCAGTTTGTAAATTTAATTGTTATTGAAATGAATTCTCCCAAATTACTCAGCCATCTCCCAAATGAATAAATACCCTTTATCCTAAGCCATCTCATTTTTTGAAGCAATAATTGTGTCAGGTTATGGAAGTCTTAAAGACACCCAGCAATGAATTAGTTGAAAATGTGAGAATGAGATTGAAATAGACCTTGTTTGTCTTTTTGTGGTGAGAAGAGAAACAAAGTACTCTAAAAAACTGGGATGAGTAGACCTGCAAGTGAATGACAGTAAAGCACTTCCAGTCTTCCATTACTATTCATTCTCTTTTCTTCTTGAGAGATTCAATGTTATAGACATAACCTGGCATGAATGGTTTTTCAATGATATTGAATTTTAAAAAAAATTGATAACACAATAACACAAATTTTAATCCAAACTATATAATAAATAATTGAGATATTACTTTTACAACACCATCTGTACAAATGCACAGATAAGATGTTAAAAGACAACTAAGCTGTCGATGTCTGTTATATGTTTATATATTTACTTTTCACGGACAATTTAAATAAAATAAAAATCAAAAGATGTGCCAAACATACAGATCTGCCATACGCTTGCACCACATAAATGAAGTTCGCAGGTAAATTCCTTTCAAACAGAGAACCTAGTCTTTTGCTGAAGGTTAATCTATCACCAAGCCCACTGAATAAATAGTAATGTTTTCTATCTTTATTAATTATCAAATAAATCTTTAAAAAATAATGTTTGCAGGACCATTCAAAATCCAACGAATCTTGAACAGGCAGTTCTGGTTCGAGGAAGTTTTGTTTTACAGGGGTTTTTTAGATTTGTTTTATTAATATTTCCTTTCTGTCCTCAAAAACCATGAAGGGGCCTATAATGAATTGAGTTTCATGGCTGGCAGCTTCGTGCAGTAATTGTGAGAGTACTGTAAAGTCAATATAAAAATGTAACTGGGAAGTGACACACAGCATAAAGTTATTTTACAATTGGAAAATGCCAACCTGCTTGTCTTAATTTTTTTTTTGGATCTCTACGTGAATGTGAATAAACAATTTCATTACTGCTCATTTTCTTATCGACTGAAAGTGAATGCATTGATTGATCTTTAATCTAATCTAGTTTGAAATCTAATTTAAGTTGAAATGTTGGATAGCATAAATATGAAAGTGGGGTAAGGAAATATTAGATAAAATGTATTACATTTTATGTAAGAGGTCACAGGTTCAAATCAAGAAGGGGGTAGAGTATGTATACCTTCGTAGATTTTACCAGTCAAATAGCTGGGCAGAGGGAGGTCCCTTCTCCCACAAACAAGGGGGTCTCATACACCAATTTGATGTGTTGGCTTGGCCGTGACCTTAAAAATAGATTATTATTATTATTATTATTATATGGTTTTCTAATGTGATAAAATCATCCTAATTTTTATAAAAAATTAATTTATAACGATAAAGTTGTAAAACTCAGTGGGAAAGAGATGTTAAGGTATATATATAATGTTATATTTAATTAAAAAAAATAAAAAAAAATTATAAGCAATTATATAATTTTAAAGAAAATTTTAAGGTTAAAGTTTAAAGAAGTATCCATATCCTATTTTTTGGATTTGAATTTGTGACCTTTTAGAAGGCAACACATGTTTTTAACCATTAGGTCCAATAAACATAAATTTCTTTTGAAATCCATATCTAGATAATTGAACTGATATTTAATATACAAAAATATGATATCTTAAAATATGCAATTGCTACCCTGAAAGCATATGGACTCAATTTATAATGTTCATTCTTTTTCAAATGATTGAGGGTATTCAAATAGTGTTATAATTTGTTTATGGTCTGGACCCTTTTATTTTAAGTATGAGAGTCTGAATTGCAAGAGATTCTACAATATGAAAAACAGAACTCAGACTTCACATTCCTTCTAATAATTAAGTCCAACAATTAAATCAATTTTTAGTGTAAGCTAAATATATTTAATATTTAATCTGCAAAATGGTCTAAACATTTAAGAGAGTATAATATGTAAGTAAGTATAATATGTAAGTAGATAATTATTAAAATAAATTTATCATTATATAATTAAGAAATTTAATGTTTTTTCCTAATGTTCTTGTTACTAAACTAGTTTATATCTATTTTAAATATTAATTTTCTTATTTATACGCATAGAAAGGGGATACATATCTTGAGAGTGAAATTTTTTCTTAAATTTTGTACTTTAAAATAAATTTACCTAAATTTTTTATCCATCCTCATATTAAATCTATATATTTATATAATAATATTAAATTTATATATTACTATAATGATGAATATATCCATCCTCATATTAAATCTATATATTTAATATCACATTATCAACTTTCTTAATTTCTTAACTCAACAAAAGTATGGTGATCTTGGAAAACTTTTCTTAATGTTTTTCGAGCACAAAAACAAAATTCTAAAGAATCACAAGTAATCACTTACCCTCTTAAGATCCGATAGACTAATTAGATCTTAGTGGAGGTTAATCATCATCATCATCATATAATAATATAGAATCTATATATTACTATAATGATGAATATATGAATCGATTTTTAATTTAGTTTATATTTATAAAAAATATTTTACTATTAAATCTATATATTTATATATTAAATATATTAAATAATTTTTAATTTAATTTATATTTAAAAAAAAAAATTACTATTAAAATATATTGATAAATATATGAATTGATTTTTAATTTAATTTATATTCATGAAAAAAATATTTTGTACTATAAATAATGATTGGTTTTGTAATTAATAATAAATGTATATATATAGTGTACCAGTTTTATTATGTAATAAAACTATACAAGTGATGCATCTTCTTCATTTGTTGTTTCACTAGGTGGATAATTAATTTTGTTGTTTATTTTCCCGTATTTTGTTATAAGTTCTTATTGGTATGAGAGCAACAAGAGTGAGTGAATATTTGTATAAGGAGTTACCATTCTAATGACTTGCAATATATTAAAAGATCCTTATGAGGATTTGCCTCCAGTTAAATGAATTGAATTTTAGAAAGTTAAAACTTCATATTTGAAAGAGATGTAGCAACTAACAACTATAATATCATCTTAGCACCTCAAATTTGAAAGAGCCATCGCAATAATACTATAATATCATCCTTAGACATAATATCATTCTTAGTTAGTCTGGAATTCCTCAATTTAAGGGAAGAACTATGCATTTTGGAGCATTGATGAACGAAAGAATAAAATTATCTTTTTAAGAAAAATCTTCATCAAATAGGAAGAGGAAGAAGCAACAACAACTATAATGGAGGTAATTGGTATTTCCATAAATCCCATATTCAATGTCATTATTGTAGAAAATATGGACATTATAAGTCTCCATGTGAGAATAAAAGATTTGAAATGAACAAAATGAAGACTTTGGTTATATGGTTTCCAATTTTGTTGTGAATGAAGAACCTTCAAAAGAAGGTGGTAGCAACCATATGATAGGCAATAAGAAGATATTCTACAAATTTGATGAATTAGTGCAATATTAAGTGAGGTTTTGGAAACAAGATAGTGGTGCATGTAATGGGTAAAGGAATCATCTCAATCAAGTCAAAGCAAGTGAGAAGAAGTTGTTTTCTAAAGTTTATTATGCACATGGTTTAAAAAACAATTTACTTAGAATTCGATAATGAATTGAAACAATATAAATAATTATCTTTGAGTACAACAAATGTGTTATTTATGATAGAGAAAATGGAAATAAAGTTATTGTAAATGTATCCATGATGAACAATGAGATGTTTACCTAAATCTCTAAAGTGAAAATTTTCAATTTTTGAAAGTTGTCATGGATGATGAGTCTTGGTTGTGGCATATGAGTTTTGAATATTTAAGTTTTCTTGGTTTCCATTTATTGTATAAGAAACACACGGTAAATGGATTGTCATTGATGGAGAAGAAATATAAAAATGTAAATGTTGCATTGTGGAAAACAACACATAGACCTTTTTCTAGTAAGAAATTCATGGAGGGCCAAGGCACCTCTTCAAGTAGTGCATTAAGATATATTTGGCTTAATGCAAACACATCCTATTGGAAAGTGTTGGAATTGCATTACCTTTATTGATGATTCCATTAGAAGAACATGGGTGTTTTTTCTTAAAAAGAAATTAGAATCTTTCAATGTTTTCAAGTAGTATAAGGCTATTGTAGAAAAACACAATGGCTTTTTTAAGTTGTTTCATACAAATAGAGAGGAATAATTTATTTCCCATAAATTTCATGATTTTTGCAAATAGAATGGAATAAAGAGACATTTGACTGCAAGATCTACCCCTCTACAAAAAGGAATGGAGGAATGCAAAAATACAAGAATAGTTGAAATGGCTTGGAGTATTAAGCTAAGGGCCTTCCAAACTCTTGTTGGATAGAGGTTGTAGCTACTTCAATTTATTTTTTGAATAGATGTCCTACGAAGAGTGTGAAAGGAATGGCACCACAAGAGGCTTGGAACTCAAGAAAACCAAGTGTGGCTTAAGGTGTTTTTTTGCATTGTTTACTCTCATGTTCTAAAGGAGAAGTGACAAATCTTGATGGTAAAAGTGAATACTATATTTTTGTTGGATATAGTAGGAAGATAAAGAGTTAAAAGTTTATAATCTACTAACAAAAAAGTGATTTTCAGTCATGATGTAATCTTTGATGAAGGGAGGGAGTGGAAATGGAAATAATATGTAAAGAAAAAAAAACCAGAGATTGTGGAAGTAGATTCATCAAAAGAAGACATCTCTCCTCTTCAACTAAATTTCTAGTAGTAGTCAAGTTTCACCTTCAAAAACGTGTTCAACAAGTTCAAGTGCAATTCCAACATTGAGTTCACACCCTTGAAGAAAAGCAAAGAGCATCAAAGAAATTTATCAAAAACTAATAATATAGATGATATTGTTAATTTTTCTCTAGTTTCTCACGTTCAATTTGAACCAAGTTTTTATGAAGTCGCCATGAAACATATGGTTTGTCTTGAAGAAATCAATGCAAAAATTGATATAATAGAAAGAAATGAAGCATCAGAATTGGTTTATATTTGTCGAGGAAAACAAATCATAAGTTAGATGGATCCCTCGAAAGGCACAAGGCATGATTGGTAGTGAAAATTCACTTACAATAATTATATATAGATTAAAATTAAACTTTTGTTTCCATACCAAGAATAATTACTACAAGGACTATGTGGGAATTAACAACTCAATTTAAGTGGAATTGTTTTTCAATTAGATGTCAAATCGACATTTTTGAATGGTGTCTTCAATGAGGAGGTGTTGATGAGAAACCCCTAAGTTATGGAAATATAGGTCATGAACACAAGATTTACAAGTAGAATAAGGCTCTATATTGATCCAAGTGGATATCGGTGGCCACCCACCTATTCCAACTGGCTCAAAACAGTCTTCTGGCAATTTACTAGTTTTAGCAGTTTTTTGGTTCCTAAACTTCCAGGGCCATTTTGAGGGCCTAAATGAAGTTTTTTCAGGGTCGAGAAACACAATGTTATCTAATGGATCTAATTGAGCTGAAAAAATGAATCTCCTCGATGACACCTTTCAAACAAGCTATCGTGCACCCAAATGAAGATCAT
This sequence comes from Picea glauca, assembly GCA_000966675.3. NCBI lineage: Eukaryota > Viridiplantae > Streptophyta > Pinopsida > Pinales > Pinaceae > Picea > Picea glauca. Next base: position 106,618 of record JZKD02S1934076.1, read on the forward strand.
ATGCCAAAGTTACGCCCCTGGAAAGTTGATACACCAAACTACCCAAAACGAGGTCCAACAAACTATTGGTTTTTCATCTTCTGAGGTTAGGGTTTTGGATTTTATTTATGTTAAAAAGTCCTTTATAGCCTCATTGTAATCATATTCTCGTGAATGAGCATATCCTTCACATCTCTTCTCAGAGATAAGCTACCACCATTCAAGCAAGTTCATTCATTTTGTATTTTTACAGTTATGTATATTTCACCCATTAATAGAAATTGTGTATTATTGTATCTTTGTGTTATTTATGATAAATATCTGTTATATTATTGGATTTCCTATCTATATATTTACATTTCCTTATTATATCTCCACTCTCATTTCCTGCCGAAAAATATCTGGATCAGTGGTATCAGAGGAAGTTGTTGTTGATTATTTTTCAGTGCATGTCCCCGACGAGGTCCGAGTATAGAAAGTTGGGTCTTGAGCTTGTCTCTCTTGAGGAAAATCACTCTGTCACATCCAAGAAACCCTCTATGGCGGAAGAAAATAAAAAAAAGTAGAGAAGAAGATTCTATTAATATGTTGCTTGAGCAAGCTCTCAAGCGACAGAGGGACGAAATGATGGAGAATTTTTCCCACATCCTTCAACGCCTGTCAATAACAACATGAGTGTCTTCATCAAGCAACCACTTTGGAGGAACCTCCCCTTTCAAGGTACAAGTGAATTTTGATATTCGCATATTTGATGGTCATATCAATGAAGATTCCTTAGAAAAATGGTTAAATATGCTAGAAGTTTATTTTTCTATTCACAATTTTTTCGATAGGGAAAAGATCACCTTTGCACTCCTTAAGTCACTCCCCCGTGTCAAACATTGGTGGGAAACTTACTGCGATCAAATTTCCATAGAGGAGTATGGAATATATGGGGCCAAGCCACTTGATAGTTTTTTGTGGATGTGGTCAAGGACCAATATTACCCCGTTGGTAACTATGATGACCAATACATGAGATGGAACATAGTGAAGGGCCAAAAAGTGACGAAGTTCACAATTATTTTCCATACCTTGTGCACCAATATGGCTATCAAAGACTCTAAGCGACATATGATTCTGAAATACCATGGGGCTCTAAATAGGTACATCCAAACTGAAATGGATTTTGTAGACATCTCATCATTGGGAGTTGCTTATCAATATGTTGTAAAGAGCGAGTAGAAATTTAAGAACCAGAAAAAGTGGGAGTTCGGGTCTACAACTCTGCAACAACCAAAGTATGATAAAGATGGCCCTAACAAACAACCTCCCAAAAACTAGTCCAAGACATAGGAAAAGAAGGGTAAGGGAAAGACAAAGAATGACAATGGAAAATGGTGTGATTTCACAATATCCCCCATCACAACACCGATGAATGTGCTCAAAATAAACATTGGTGGCCAAGATTAAAGAAAAATATCTAAACACAGATTCAGAATCCAATTTAGAAAATACTTGGAAGAGACATATCATTGACGTAGACCCCACTGCTATTGTCACGACCACAACAATTCAACCAAAAGAATCAATAGATCCTGAAGAGGGGGAGCACCTATTCCATTCAATGATTTAGGTGAAGGGGACCCCGTTGCATTTCATTGTTGATAGCGGAACTGAGAAGAACCTCATCTCAACAGAGGTCATCAAACAATTGGGATTGTCAACAACACCACGCCCACAACCATACAACATCGGGTGGCTTCACCAGGGACAAGATCTCTATGTTAGCCAATAGTGTCGCATGTCCCATGGCATCCAACCCTTTAATATGAGGTATTATGTGATGTTGCCCCACTGGATGTTTGTGATGTTCTATTGGGCCATCCATATATGTGGAAGCGTCATGTTATTTATGAGTCTCGACCCCATAGTGCTATTGTTACTCTGGGGGGTCATCTCTACAAGATACCAAAGGTAGTTCCAACTATTGTCCCACCTAAATAGTGCCTCAAGGTAGTATATCATACTAAAAATTCATATTCTTCATGGTCTATTCAAAAGCTGAACATAAGAACACCGCAACCACTGCAGCCTCAGTCCAAGCACCTTTTGTCCAACACAAGTAGGTCCACAAGATTGAAGCAAATCGAAAGGATTCCTTTTGCAAACAATCATCTCATGTAGCCAGACTGGTTGAAAATTTCCAACCCTTCTAACCACAAGTTTGTGACATCCTTCAACAATCTAAGCAGTGCAACTTCTCCAACAAGGAAAGTAGTTCATCAAGATGTAGATTCAACAAATGCTTTTCCCTCTCCCCCAGGCACTTAATGCAATGGATACCATTTCTTCCTAAGGAGGGAGAATTGATCCAGGTGAATATCGGTGGCCACCCACCTATTCCAACTGGATCAAAATATTCTTCTGGCAATTTACTATTTTTAGCATTTTTTCGGTTCCTAAACTTTTGGGGCCATTTTGAGGGCCTAAATGAAGTTTATCTGGGATCAAGCACCTCAAATATGGTCAATGGATCTGATTGATCCACAAACATAAATCTCCTCGATGATAAATTTTCAATGATCTATAGTATGCCCCAAACAAATATCATATGCCAAAGTTATGCCTCGGGGAAGTTGATACACCAAACTACCCAAAACAGGGTCCACAAAACTGTTGGTTTTTCATCTTTCGGGGTTAGGGTTTTGTATTTTATTTATGTTAAAAATTCCTTTAGAGCCTCATTGTAATCATATTCTAGTGAATGAGTGTAGCCATTACATCTCTTCTCATAGATAAGCAATAACCATTCTAGTGAGTGCATTCACTCTATATTTTTTATAGTTCTGACATTTCGCTCATTAATAGAAATTTTGTATTACTGTATATTTTTGTTATCTATGATATATTTATGTTATATTATCGGATATTTGATATATCTCTATACATTTAGTTATTATATCTCTATTGTCATTTCATGTCGAAAATAATCCAGATCAGTGGTATCATAGAAGGCTACTCTTGATCATTTTTCAGTGCATGTCCCCAACGAGGTATGAGTATAGAAAGTTGGGTCTCGAGCTTGTCTCTCTTGAGTAAAATTGCTCTCACACACCCAAGAAACCCTCTATGGAAAAATAAAAGAAAAATAGTGGAGTAGAAGATTCTATTAATATGTTTCTTGAGCAATCTCTCACGCGACAGATGGATGAAATGATGGAGACTTTTGCCCACATCCTTCAATTTCTATCGATAATAACATGTGTTTCTTCATCAATAAACCACTTTGGAGGAACCTCCCATTTCAAGGTACAAGTGAATTTTGATATTCTCGTATTTGAAGGTCAGATCGATGTCGATTCTCTAAAAAAATGGTTAAATATATTAGAAGGTTATTTCTTTGTTCACAATTTTTTCGATAGGGAAAATATCACCTTCACACTCCTTAAGGCTCTCACCCACATCAAACATTGGTGGGAAACTTACTGGGAGAAAATTTCCACAGAGGAGTCTATAATATATGGGGTCAAGCTCACTTGGGATTTTTTGTGGATGCGGTCAATGAGCAATATTACCCTGTTGGTAACTATGACGACCAATACATGAGATGGACCACACTGTGGTAAGAGAGGGGCCAAACAGTGTTAGATTTAACAAATACTTTCCATACCTTGCACACCAAGTTGGGTATCAAAGACTTTGAGTGACATCTAGTTCTGAAATACCACAAGGCTCTCCATAGGTACATCCAAACCGAAATGGATTTCCAGGACATATCATCATATCGTCGTTGGGAGCTTCTTATCGATATGATGTCAAGATCATGCAAGTTTTAAACCTACGAAGTAAAGCAATGCATATAGATTCTTAAAAAAAATAGAAATTAATCAATGGCTCATTCACATAGTACACAGATATTTATACCGGAAACCCTCAACCGAGGAAAACCTTTCTTATATTCATTATATAGAATTTCACCATTCACCATACAATATATAAAAAAAAATTAGGTATTCCATAGATACCAAAACCCTAATCCCTTAATTTGGGATTAATTTAGAAAACCGCTAAAAATAGAAAATTTACATATGCAGTTGTCAAACCCGACGCACCCACACACACATGCAAAGAATATAACATATACCCAACCTTATCCCACTTGTTGTTTTCTTTTCATCCAGGGGTCCAAAGGGTTATATAGAAGGGTTATATAGTCAACAATCCAGGGCAACAATGCCCATTGTTACTCTACACCAGGAGAACTTTTTTGTGCTCACAGACTTTGTCAATAAATTTGCAACATTCTTCAAATTGTCAGCCTTTTCCAGCAACACCTTCTTTTCCTCAACCATGTCTCTCACAAAGTGATATTGAACATCAATATGCTTTGTCTTCGAGTGATAAGTTGGGTTCTTTGCCAGGAATATTGCACTCCGAATGTCACAATCTAATCTCACTGCTTTTTGTACCAACCTTATACCTGAACAAAATCTCTGTAACCATGTTGCTTCCTTGCTTGCATGAGTAGCTACCATGTATTCCGCTTCTGTAGTTGAGAGTGCCACTATAGCTTGTCTTTTTCTCATCCAACTGATTTCTCCTCCAAATAGGTTAAACACATACCCACTTGTAGATCTTCTGTGATCCAGATATCCTGCCCAGTCTACATCAACAAAGCCATGTATGTCCACCACTCTGTCTAATCCTGGTCTTCCTTGGTAGCACAATCCATAATTGGTAGTGCCATGCAAATACCCGAAGACCCTCTTTACTGTTGTCCAATGATCCTTCCCTGGTTTTAACATATACTTGCTCAAAACTCCCACTGCATGTGAAATGTCCGGTCTAGTACAAACCATTGCATACATCAAACTTCCAACTGCACTGGCATACAGAACATGGGGCATGTCCTCTTCTTCTTCCTGTGTCTTGGGACACTGATCTGCAGATAACTTTACACCTATAGGAATAGAAACCTTGACTAGTTTACTTCCATGCATATTAAACCTCTGCAATATCGTCTCAACATATTTTCTCTGATTCAACCAGAGTTTCCTGTTAGCACGATCTCTTTTAATTTCCATTCCCAGAATGAAGT